>VSMD01140653.1:0-77187 GCA_008750895.1 Mirza zaza
CGTCTCTACTATAAATAGAAAGAAATTAATTGGCCAACTAATATATATAGAAAAAATTAGCCAGGCATGGTGGCACATGCCTGTAGTCCCAGCTACTCAGGAGGCTGAGACAGGAGGATTGCTTGAGCCCAGGAGTTTGAGGTTGCTGTGAGCTAGGCTGACGCCACGGCACTCACTCTAGCCTGGGCAATAAAGTGAGACTCTGCCTCAAAAAAAAAAAAAAAAACATAATGCTAAATGAAAAGAATTGCAAAGTTATATACAGAATGATTCAACTTATAGAAAATGTGAAAAACCCCCATAATACATGATGTTAACAGATAATGTGTGTGTCATAAAAATACAAAAGCACGCAAACACACAGGTCTTAGGTTCAGACCACCTAGTGTAGATCCAGACTCTACCTCCTACTCACCAAGAGACCTTGGGTACCACAGCCTGGGTACCTCTCTGTGCCTCAGTTTCCTCTTCTGTAGAGTAGGGGTGGAAAAGGGAAGAGGAGAGACTGGGGTGGAGAGTGTTAGCAAGATCTATAATGCTTATTTCTTTTTTTAAAAAGGAGGGGAAGTTTTTTTTTTTTTTGAGATAGAGTCTCACTTTATTGCCCAGGCTAGAGTGAGTGCCGTGGCGTCAGCCTAGCTCACAGCAACCTCAAACTCCTGGGCTCAAGCAATCCTGCTGCCTCAGCCTCCCAAGTAGCTGGGACTACAGGCATGTGCCATCATGCCCGGCTAATTTTTTTTTTTATATATATATATATTAGTTGGCCAATTAATTTCTTTCTATTTATAGTAGAGATGGGGTCTCGCTCTTGCTCAGGCTGGTCTCGAACTCCTGAGCTCAAAGGATCCGCCCACCTCGGCCTCCTAGAGAGCTAGGATTACAGGCTTGAGCCACCGCGCCCAGCCAGAGGAGAAGTTTTAATATGTCTTGGTGGGTATATAAATGTCGATATTTTTGGTAATTTTGAAATGTTCTATAATTTAAAAATTAGAGATTAAAAGATCACAAACCCAACCCAACACTTTCACACATATTTCCTCCACAGCTACCCTTGCCTCTGCCAGACCACTGGCTGCACGGCAACTGGAGTGATCTGAAGCACAAACTGGGTCCGGTCACTTTGCCTCCCATCCTCCAGCAGCTTCTGATGGCTCTTAATAGGCCTCCATGGCCCTGCACGCTCTGCACCTTGGGGCCTCATCTCTCTCCAACCCCTACTCCCACCCATCCGACTGGTCAGGCCACCCTGAGCTCCAACTCTGCTGTCATTCATTCGTCCATGCACTCATGGAGCCCCTGTTCTCTGCCAGCCACTACAATGGGGACAGGACACGGAAAGTTCCTGTTCCCAAAGAACTGTCATCCTCCAGAGGGGAAAAAAATAAGTAAGGCAATATATCCAGATAATTATAGATTGTAGGTAAGTACAATTAAACAGGGCTGGGCAAGGTGGCTCATGCCTCTATCCCAACACTTTGGGAGGCTGAGGGCAGAGGACTGCTTGAGGCCTGGAGTTTGAGGCCAGCCTGGGCAACACAGCAAGACACCATCTCTATAAAAAATAAGAAAAATTAGCTGGGAGTCTGAGGCAGGAGTTTGGGGCTGTAGTGACTATGATTGCACCACTGTACTCCAGCCAGGGTGAAAAAATAAAAAGAAGAGGAAAGAAAGTAATAGGGTGATAGGGTGGGGAACAATGGGAGATAGGACAGGGGTTAGGTAGTCCTTCCCAGCAAAGCCAACAGGTGTTTGAACAAATCTCAGAGTCAGGTCAAATGCTCCTCCCTGGCAAAGGATTCCCTGACATCCCAGGCAGGGTGTTACCTTACTGCTGATAGCCTCACAACCAATGAGTTCCTTTTCTAACACTCATCATAATTAAATAAACATAAGATTGGCTGCTTGGTAGCTATTTCCTCCCTATAATGTAAGTTCCTACACCTACCCCAATGGCTGTAGGCACTCCATCAATATTTGTTAAAGGCAGAAAATGAGAGTCACGTTAAATGATTTCCAACCAGCTTCCAAATTCCATAATTCTAATCACAGCAATACCTGGGGACAAATTTTACCCAGATGAGAAATCTTTATACTGTAGATATATATCTAGGAAATTTTTTTTCCCCACTACATGATGAGCTTCTTAATATTGAAAATGCTAAGAAGAATGTTAAGAAAAGCTCTAAAGGGGACAGAACACCGCAGTGTCTGAAACAAAATGATTATTTCAGTGACAGCATCAACATATTAAAACAAAAAAAGAGGCCAGGCACGGTGGCTCACGCCTGTAATCCTAGCACTTTGTGGGGCTGAGGCGGGTGGGTCACTCAAGGTCAGGAGTTCGAAACCAGCCTGAGCAAGAGTGAGACCCCGTCTTTACTAAAAATAGAAAGAAATTAATTGGCCAACTAAAAATATATAGAAAAAAATTAGCCATGCATAGTGGCGCGTGCCTGTAGTCCCAGCTACTCGGGAGGCTGAGGGAGGAGGATCGCTTGAGCCCAGGAGTTTGAAGTTGCTGTGAGCTAAGCTGACGCCACAGCACTCACTCTAGACTAGGCAACAAAGTGAGACTCTGTCTCAAAAAAAAAAAAAAAAAGAGCTAAAAATCATAAAGAAATCCACTTGAAAACAAATAATGAATTTTAAAAATACAATGTAAACAAGGCAAACATAATCAAGTATGTTCAATATTCTGGGCCAATGGAGGCCTGAGTGGGCAGAGAGCAGGTGGAAAACAGGCTTATGGATAGTCCTGGTCTTGCAGTGCAGCCAGATTTTCAGCCTCATATCCCGGAACACTACACAGGAAGTGGCCAAATAGTGAAAAGTCCAGGTGTCATTTTAACAAGATTTGTTGCCTGTCCTATTTGATAATTTCACTGGAAGCGTCTGGATTTCGGTAAAAGATATTGTTTTCAATTTTATTTCCTTTCCACGTGCTTCCTCTTTTTGTATAAAAGCCTTGTCCTCTTGTGAGAAAAGAGTCTAGGAGCTTAGCCTCAGTGTGAATTCAATTTCCTGGGATTTCATGGATTTGTCAGGAGGAAGTCCCTGTGGCTACTCCTTGCCCTTTTGCAAGAACCTGTGGTTGGTTTCCCCACCACTCCCTGGTCCCCCAACATTGCTGCTGTTTGGCCCTAGGGAGTGGCTGGAGTTTTTAAGCTTTGAGCTCTGTCTGGGCCCGAGTCCAACCGGGTCACAGAAGGCTCAGTTTAGAAAGAAGAAAAATGTCCTGACAGTGCACTTCTGCCCCAAAAGTCACCTTCTTCTCTGGTTCTCCTGGCATTCCAAGCACATCAGTGAGACTAGAGTACTGGCAGCAGCCAAAGGCCTTTTGTAGAGTCGGGTTTTTGGAGAACCACCATGAAAGGAGAAAAAATTATATACCGTTTTCTGCATGTATTGAAAATGTTTAGTTTCTAAATTGTTTTATATGGTGAAGGGATGTGTGTGATAGTTGATTATAAGGAAAACATGAATATTACCACATAGGAACAATCCCAAGGAAAAACCACAGAGACATTTCAAGAAAAGTTTGTATTTCAAGAAAAGTTTGTGTTTTTTCCTCCAGAAATATAAAGGACCTGTGAATACTCATTTAAAAAATATACAAGATGGCTCCATCAGTTTAAAGGGGAATGGAAAAGAGATACCCAAATCGTAAAAGGGGAAAAGAAAACACTGACCAAGTTCTGAATCTGGAGACTTTAATAATTACTATCAGTAAACAAACCACTTCAGAATTTGAAGTTCCTGCCCGACTGGCAATAACTTGAAAAGAATGAGGAAGCACATGTTTTTGTCTCATCTTATAGAACACATTTATACCTGTTGTCCACTGCTTGGATCTTGCCAGTCTGGCTGGATGACCAGAATGAGCAGTCAGCAGACATCAACTCAGTACTGATTAGGTAAAAGGGAATAAACTAGAAAGCAGGGAGCAGGGGCCTTGTCCTCAAGGAGCTAAACACTCTGGCTGGAGAAGACAGAGGACCAATTTACACAAGGACAACTAACGTAACAGCAATATTGTCTTCCCCTATAAATTTCCATAATAGGCAAGGTTTCTTGGAGGAAGAAAACTAAACAATAAGAATAAAAATAGAACACAATGTCCTGCAATATAGATTCTGGAGCAGATATTTATTTGAAAGAGTAATCAATTGCCTAAAAACAAGGTCTTCTATCTATAATATGTGCAGATTTTCGCTGATGATGGGAAGAAAATTGCCATGGGGCTTTGGTCAGTGCTCTGGTGAATTCAAGCAACCCACCTCTTCACTGATGACCCAAGCTGTTCTGGAAACATGACTTCTCATTATTCATTAAAGACATTCACACACTTGCAGTGCACCAAGCCCTGTGCTAAGCACTGGGAATAGGGATCAACCGTTCCCAATCTTTGCCTTCAATTCAGACGTTAAAGCCAGTTTTTACCCTGAAATTATTATTTTTTTCTTCTCTCAAATGACTTAGATTTAATCATTGGAAGCAAACTAAATGGAAACCTTACAATAGAGAAGAATTACATGTCAGTGCTTTTTGCAAACTGAGCTGGGACAGAAAGGGACTGGGGTTGCCCCTCAACCTGATCCCTTCCCGACAAAGACATCCACAGTGTTCCTGGCACTCTCGCTCAGGAAAGGGGGAGACTCTGCTGGTTTTGTGCGTTGAAGTCACCTCGCCCAGCACTCATTCCTGGCCAGCATCAGGAGCCCTGCCTTGCTGGCTCTGGTCATCGCCCTTCTTTTTGTGGCCTGAGACAATGTCATCAATCCACAGCAACAGAACTGCCATCTCCACTGCAGTCTTATATGTCTGCAGCTTCATAGCCAATGGCTCCCATATGCCTAGTTCTTTCATGTCCACCAAAGTACCCGTCTCACCACTTACACCCCAGGTCTCGCGGTTCTCTTAGGTATGCTTGGCCCGAAGGGAGGTGAGCAGACGGATGGTGCCGGCCGCACAGTTCTGGATCAGGGTACAGGGAATGACCTCTAGGGCCTGTGCAACAGCCCTGTATGGCCATTGTTCCACACCAGTCATGGCCTTTAATTTTTCTGTCAAGGCATGGGCCACAGCCATCTCAGAGGCCCCACCACCTGGCACCAGCTGGGGGGCCAGGAGAACGTTGTGACACACTTGCATGGCATCCTGGAGGTTGTGTTCTACTTCCGAGAGAATCTCTTTGCTGGCCCCCGAGGGAGAATGGTGCAGGCCTTGTGGTCCTTGCAGTCAGTGATGAATGTAAAGTACTAGTCTCCAATTTTTTTGATTTCCAACAGGCCTGCTCTTGTTCCAACATCATCTTCTCTAAGTTCCTCTGGCCGGCTGACTATCCGGGTCCCACAGGCTCTAGCAATGCAATTATTGTCTGTCTTCCGGACTCTGTGGATGGCTGTGATACTGGCCGGCATGAGGTAGTGCTGAGCTAAATCTGAGATGCCCTTTTCTGTGATGACCACATCGGGCTTCAGTCGGATAATGTCCTCACAGAGCTGTTGGATATACTCTTCTTCCATTTGGAGGATTCGGGTGAAGTCTTCCTCTCGTGTAATCTCAATGTCAGTCTGGCTTTCTCCTTTCTTGTATTCCAGAGAAGAATCCAGCAGCACAATGCAAGGGTTCTTGATATAGCGTTGCATTAGTGGATGGGTCACATCCTTGTTGATCATGACTCCACGTAGGACACATGTGTCTTCAATGATACCCTCAGATATCTTTTTTACCCTTGGATATTTTTTTATGTCAATCTCCTTCCGGCCATTCTCCTCAAACTGTACAATCTTGCCATCTTCCAGGGCAATACTGCAAGCCAAAGAGGACCACTGACTGATTGCTTTGGTAGTAATGGAGCTGTTGATGATGTTTAGCATCCT
Organism: Mirza zaza; assembly: GCA_008750895.1. Lineage (NCBI taxonomy): Eukaryota > Metazoa > Chordata > Mammalia > Primates > Cheirogaleidae > Mirza > Mirza zaza. Next base: position 5,886 of record VSMD01140653.1, read on the forward strand.
ATCATGGTTATTGATGTCAACAGGGATACTCATTTTCTTTAGGGTGCTGATCATATCATCCAATGCCTTGCAGTAAGCACTGATGACCACTGTTGTGTGCATCTGCTGCTCTAGAAAGTGCTCAGTTACAGACAACATTTCCCCTACAAGAATAATTACTGTTATGGTCCCATCTCCAACCTCTTCATCTTGGGTTCGGCTAATTTCAATCATGGACTTGGCTGCTGGATGCTGGACTTGAATGTCTTGAAGAATGGCATTGCCATCATTGGTCATCATGATGCTTCCCATTGGGGCCAAAAGCATCTTTATCATGGACTTCGGTCCCAAACATGTTCGGATGATATCTGCAATGGTCTTGGCAGCATTGATGTTTCCAGATTGAACTTTACTTCTGGATTCATGCTTTGTGTTCTGGCTAAGGACGAGAACAGGATGATGGCCTATCATGGTGGCGTGATGCAGAGCCCTATTATTTGTTTTTTGAGACAGAGTCTCATTAGGTCGCCTGGGGTAGAGTGCAGCGACGTTATCACAGCTCACTGCAACCTCAAACTTTTAGGCTTAAGTGATCCTGCTGCCTCAGCCGGAGTAGCTGGGACTACAGGTACAACCACGCCCGGCTAATTTTTCTTTTAGTGGGGACTGGGTCTCACTTTTGTTCTGGCTCATCTCAAACTCCTGGCCTCAAGCAATCCTCCTGCTCCAGCCTCCCAGAGTTCTAGGATTCCAGGCGTGAACCACCACGCCCGGTCTACCCTGAAATTATAATGCAATATGATACGTGCAGTAAAACTGAATTTTCTATGAAGAGCTTTGGCAACACTTGGGGGAATGAATCCTGGCGCCACCACTGACAACCTAAATGACATTCGACGAATCATTTCATCATTCCCAAGCCTATGTCTCCATTTGTAAAATGAGAATAATACGAGTATCGACTTCGGAGCTAGCGCATATTAAGGGTGTAGTAAATGATAGTCATTATTTATTATAATTATGACATCTTGGCTATGGGAGGAAAAATTAATCCAGTAAGTAGAAAAACAGCCCACAAGAATGCTCAAAGCACTTGTGAATGTGAAGTACCTATGTTTCTGGGATGCAAACTATACCTGACAGAGGGACAGTTTCAGTTTCCCCTTCTGCAAAACGGGGCGGGGTGGGGGTGGCAATTCGCGTCCTGCGGCGGCGAATTCCCTGATAATAAACGTCCAGTACCACACGCGGCTCAGCGCGGAGGCCCAGCCAACCGGGGCTGCCCATGGGGACATTCGGCAAACCCGCAGAACTGGGCACCGGCAGATCCCAGGTGCACCCGGACGTCAGCGCCGCGGTGTCCCTGCGCCTGGGGCCGCGTGGGGGCCACAACGCCACAGGCAATCGCTCCTGCCCGCGCGCACGAGGCAGGAGGCTCCCACCCCGCCGGGGAGAGCCTCCCAGATAAACCACACAAACGTCCATTTCTGGATCTCGCCAGGCAACGCGGCCGTGTCTCGCCTGGGTCTAGCTCCCAGGCCAGACGCCAGGCGGCGCTTAGCAACCGCGGCCCATAGCGACGGGAACCCAGCCCGGCCGAAGTCCTCTGCGCAGGCGCGGAAAGGGGCAGGCGCGCGGCTTCCGCTCCTGCCCGGCGGGGCAGGGGCGGGGCTTTGCGTGACGGCGTCACGGGGCGGGGCCACGGGTGGCGCGAAGAGGAGGCGCGGGAATGGAGGTGCAGGCCAGCTGCAGTAACGCGGGAGAAAGCGGGTCCCAGGACCCTGCCGCTGCCCCCAGCAAGGGCCCCGGCAGCGCCGGCCACTACGAGCTGCCGTGGTGAGGGCCCAGGCCGCAGAGAGTCGGCGCATGCGGACGTGAGGGTGGGCGAGTGGCGGGCCGTGCTCGGAGGATCCGGGGGCGGGGACTCGATGGGGGCGATCCTGAGGGAGCTGCAGGCCCGGGGTGGCGTCGAGGAGGTTACTGGTTGGAGAAGGCGAGGGGCGTGGGTCACCGAGCCCCTTTGGGGTCGAGAGTGGCGGGTCTGAACTGCGAGCGGGGTCTCGCTCAGAACAGCGCTAACGACGGTGAGGGCTACCTGGTGGGACCAACTACTCGGACTTAGTATTTTTAAAATATCACCGTCATTCTTTTATATTACATGTTGAAAATGATAATATTTTGACTATATTAGGTTCACAAAATATTAAAATTAACGTCACTGGTTTTCTTTTTACTTTTTAATGTGGCTACCAGAAAATTTTAAATTACCTATGTGACTTGCATAATATTTTTCTTGCAAAGCACTATTCTAGATGCTAGAGATACTTCAGTTAGCAGAACAAACTCTGTTGTCATGGAGCTTACATTTGGTAGAGAATGGCAAAATGAAAAAAACAGTCAAGTAGATATGCAGTGTATTTGATGATGATGGGTGCTCTGGAGAAAAATTAAGTGGAGTAAGTAGCTGTGGTGGCCTGGGAAGGTCTCTGATGAGCTCTGGTATTTGAGCAAAGTGAGGGAGTAAGCCTTGTGGCTGTGTGGAGGAAGAGCAGCTTAAGCAAAGGCCCTGAAGGAGGAACAAGCTTCTTCAAAATCCAGCTCAGATTTCAGCTCTTGACATTCCCAGCTGTGATTCTTTCCCTCCTCTGGACTTCCACAGCCCTTGGTTTATCGGACCAACTCAGCACTGTAGTAGAATTTGCTAAGCTCTATGTCCCTGCTAGTGGGAAAGCCCTTTAGAGCAAGAACCATGTCTTGCTTGTCTCTGTACTATCTACTTTCCTCTCCTGAGATCTCTAACTCTTTATATAGTGCTTGGCACCTGGAAGCTGCTGACTATAAAGAATGAGTAAGAACTAGCATACTCCACTTGCTAGTCTTAGAGAAGAGCTGTCTCTATTTTCTGTAGTTTGTGGCAACTAAGCCTCTTTGCCTACAGCTACTCCTGGAGCAGAACCAGCACCTGCACACTGTGCAAGCTGAGCATAAATCAGGGAATTTAATGAAGGGCAGAGGAAGTTCTGATGGTCACATCATTGCAATTGTACCACCACTTCTCAGAGCTGGAGAAAGTCCTTTTTCTCTTGTAACATAGCTTTCTTTTTAATTTAAAAGAGAAAACTATTGGTCTTAATAAGCCACTGGCCTGTCCACTCCATACAGCCTAATAGGATCACAAGGTAGGCCTGTGGTTCTGTCTAGCCAACCCTGCTGTGCACTTGGCACATGTCTGCAGAAACCGGCACGTATGGGATGAGAAAGGGGCTTGGTTGCACCCATGTCTGTCAGACCAAATGATGTCAGTTCTGCATGTGCTGGGCCTCTGTTGTGACAGGCACACTGTGTTGCAGCACAGTGTCACATTGCTCCAGATGGCCTGCCTCTGGCCCTTTTCCAGCAGCCACAGGTGTTTCTCTGCTGTGGCAGGTTTGAAGCCTTTGCTGTACAATTCTCATGCACTTTTCAAATGGCACTTAGGCACCTCTTAAATTTAAACCTTACAGCCATTTGGCATATTTGTATTAAATGTTTATAATCTTCTGACAAAACTGTCCAGGATTGCCCTTTAGTGCTTTCTTTTGGGTAATGTGAAAATGGCCATGTCAACATTTTTATGCATTTTCTTTAAAACAGGGTTGAAAAATATAGACCAGTAAAGCTGAATGAAGTTGTCGGAAATGAAGACACCGTGAGCAGGCTGGAGGTGAGTGACTTTTTAAAGGATGGTCTGTTGTCTTTATTGTGGCTTTGACAAGCTTGAGGCATTTGGAGGAAGACACCCAAGATAGTGAGGGGGAGGTGAACCACAAATCCGGAAGAATTGAGGGACTGGGAGGCTTTCAGTTTGGGGAAGAGTGGAAGCTGTGGGGAATAGTTGCTTGAAGGGCTAGCATATTGGAGAGGGGTTCTCAGACCTGTTCTGTATTCCCCTAGAGCAGGGGTGGCAAACTGTTTCTGTAAAGGCAAGATAATAAATATCTTAGGCTTTGCAAACCATGTAAGGTCTTTGTTAGATATTCTTTATTTTTTTAAAAAAAAAAAACAATCCTTTAAGAATGGAAAAACCGGGGGGAGGGGGGCAGGTATATACATACATAATGAGTGAGATGTGCACCATCTGGGGGATGGTCATGCTGGAAACTCAGACTTGTGGGGGGAGGGGGGGAAAGGGCATTTATTGAAACCTTAAAATCTGTACCCCCATAATATGCTGAAATTAAAAAAAATAAATAAATTAAAAAAAAAAAAAAAAAAGAATGGAAAAACCATTCTTAGCTAGGAGACTTACAAAACCTGGCTTCAAGATGGCTTCTCTCCACCCCAGGCCATAGTTTGCCAACCCCTGCCTAGAGAAGCTAAATGGCTGAGTAATAATGCACCTGACTTCAGGGTGACACAAAGAAGATCAAGCAGAAATGTTCAGCAGTAGAGCAAGCTTTGAGTTCCTAGCCCTGGAGGTCTTTAGAGGCAGGATCTAGAAGCCACTATGTGAGACTTGACAGGTGTTCTGTACAGAAAGTAAGGCCTTAGATTTTAATAGCTACCAAGGTTCTTTTGATTTATTCATGTTACAAGTATTTGTGTATCTTCTCTGGGCCAATGCAGTATTAGGAACTGTTGCTATGTGAACAAAATACACATGATTGCTGCCCCTGTGAGATTTACAGTCTAACGGAACCTACATTAAAGCCAGCAGGTACTGTGATAAGCACGCTATGAGAGGAAGTCAGCATATCATGGGAGTGCATGGCAGGAGGAGTTAACCTGCTCATGGTGACTTAGTCCGCAAGTGGGAGAAGTGACACTAAAGCTGAATGAGTGGGAGGTGGCCACGTTTGGAGGGTGTGGGGGCAGAGAGAGGGGAGGCAGTAGGAACAGCATGTGCAAAGGCCCAGAGGTAAGAGAGTTTGGGCGTGTGAATTGCTGGGGATCTTGGTTAAATGCAGATTCAGATCCAGTAGTTCAGGAGTGGGGCCAGAGAGACAGCGTGTCTCACAGGCTCACAGGGGATGTGACGCTGCGGGTCTGGGTCCATGGGGCCCACTGTGTGTAACAAGGCTGGAAAGAGTGTGTTTTAGGATGGGGCGAGAATGAACTGGGGAGGTGGGCAGAATCCAGGTCGTGCAAGGCCTTGTGTGCCATGTTTAAGAGTTTGGGCTTCTTCTGTGACAGTATCACTGGAAAAAAATGAAAGAAAAAAAAAAATAAAGAGTTTGGGCTTCATAGTGAGGACAGGAAGAAGTCTTCCAAGGGTTTCAGTTAGCTAAAATTTTTTAATAGACACTTTAGAAAAGTGATTGTGCCTATGCTATGGGAAATGGATTGCAGAGGGGCAAGATTAGAGGCAAGGAGTGGATTGCAATCAGGCGAGAGACTACGCACAGGCTGAGTCATGGGGCTGGAGAGAAGGAAAGGACTATGGAATTGAAGGAGAAGAGTGGCAAAGCCATAGTACGTTAGGATGGAGGTGCTGTGTAGGGTGAGGAAGAGGCCGACCCGAGATGGCAGTGACCTCAGCTTTGTGGTGTGGACAGTCCATGAAAGAGGAAACATGAGTGGGGCCTCAGATTTGTAAAGGAGAATGACGAGTTCGGTTTCAAATATGCTGAGGGGCGGTGTCCTGTAGTCCCAGCTACTTGGGAGGCTGGGGTGGGAGGATCACTTGAGCCCAGGAGTGGAGGCTGCAGTGAGCTATGATCACCCCTGTGAATAGCCCCTGCACTCCAGCTCCAGCCTGGGTAACAGCAAAACTCCATCTCTGAAAAAAAAAAAGAAAAGAAAAGAAGTGAGGATGCTGAGTTGAGAAGTCCATGGAGCATCCACGTGGAGAACTTTGCAGCCATGCTTCCTACATGGGCCTGTGTGGCTGGGGAGATCAGTTCATGAAGCTTAAGGATTGACCATTTTGAATGAACATTTTTCCCTCAGGTATTTGCAAGAGAAGGGAATGTGCCCAATATCATCATTGCTGTAAGTACTCAGTCCTGTTCCCTTGGGTGTCTCGGGATGTCAATTTGCCTGCCTGCATATGTGCTTCCTCTGCAGAGGAGTCGCATCAGTCCTCCCAGCAAAGGGAAACATTTCACTCAAGTTAGTCGGGAAGCCTGTGGGTTGGCTGTTGTGTTGATCTGGTGTGTGCTGTGGTGGGGGTTAGGGGGTCAGAGGGAAGGTGAGTGCAAACAGTGGTGAGCTCTAGAGCAGGAGCTACCCTGAGGTCATTCTGGTGGCCCGAAGTACTTACTGGAGATCTTGTTCCCAGGGCCCCCCAGGAACTGGCAAAACCACAAGCATCCTGTGTTTGGCACGAGCCCTGCTGGGCCCAGCACTCAAGGATGCTGTCTTGGAACTCAATGCTTCAAATGACAGGTAGGTCATTGACAAATGACAAATGATAGGCTGGAAGGGTAGTGAGCATTTTGCATTTTGAATTGTTACAGAAACAGCATTTTTTCAGCTCCATGTTATGGTTGGAGCTCGCCGTGCCAGCTGTGTTTTCCTTCCCACTGAAAGAGCATGAGAATTGCTTACTTGTTGATTTGTTGTTTACTTTTTTTTAATGAAAATTTTCAGAAATTATTTTTAATTGTGAAATATACGTAACATGAAATTTGCCATCTTAACCATTTTTAAGTGTACACTTCAGTAGTATTAAATATATTCACATTTTTGTGCAGCCAAATGGCAGAACATTTTCATTTTGCAAATCTGAAACTCTGTACCCATTAAACAACACCCAGCCCCTGGGACTTGCCCTTCTGCTTTCTATTGCTATGAATTTGGTTACTCTAGGTACCTCCTGTAAATGGAATCATACAGTATTTGTCATTTTGTGACTGGCTTATTTCACTCAGCGTAGCATCCTTGATGGTCATCCATGTTGTAGCATGTGTCAGAATTTCCTTTTTATGGCTGAATAATATTCCATTGTGTATATATGCCACGTTTTGTTTATCCATCTGTCAATGAACACTTACTTGCTTCCATTTTCTAGCTATGTTGAATAATGGTGCTATGAACCTGGGTGTATAAGTACTTCTTTGAGACTCTACTTCCAGTTCTTTTGAGTACATACCCAGAGTGGAATTGCTGCATGCTATGGTAATTCTGTTTAATTTTTGAAGAAACTGCCATTCTTTTTTCTGTATTGGCTACACCATTTTACATTTCCACCAGTAGTGCACTGTGATTCTTGTTTCACCACATCCTTGCCAACACTTGTTATTTTTTGTGCTTGTTTTGATAGTAGCCAACCTAATGGGTGTGAAGTGGTGCTTTACCTTTCAGATATAAAATAGAGTATTATGGAATGAGAACCTGTGGGATGAAATGTCTGTGGAGTCTGCCTTTGATTATTCCCTTGAGGGTGTGGTTCTCAGATCTTTAATATTTTCTTGGGTTTGAAGATCTGTATGTACCTGAAATGGGCAGTGTCCTTTGACTGTGCCTAACTGCTCCTCTGAGCCTTCAAACTATCCATTTTGTAAATGCTGATTCCAGACATCAAAGTTCTTCTCACACTTATATCATCAAAACACACCACTTGGAAGGCTGAGGCGGAAGGATTGCTTGAGCTCAGGAGTTCGAGGCCACAGTGAGCTATGATTATACCACTGCACCCTGGCCATCTGTGCAACAGAGTGAGGACCCTATCTCTTTAAAAAATAAAAAAGCAGGCTGGGCGCGGTGGCTCACGCCTGTAATCCTAGCACTCTGGGAGGCCCAGGTGGGTGGATTGCTCGAGGTCAGGAGTTCGAAACCAGCCTGAGCAAGAGCAAGACCCTGTCTCTACTATAAATAGAAAGAAAATTAATTGGCCAATTAAGATATATGTAGAAAAAATTAGCCGGGCATGTGGCATGCCTGTAGTCCCAGCTACTCGGGAGGCTGAGGCAGTAGGATCGCTTGAGCCCAGGAGTTTGAGGTTGTTGTGAGCTAGGCTGATGCCACGACACTCACTCTAGCCTGGGCAACAAAGCAAGACTCTGTCTCAAAAATAAAATAAAAAAAAAAGCAATACTTTTGAAGACTTTGGTGGCTCATAATTTTCTGGGCGAGAGGATGGCCCATAATTAGAAAATATTTTTTATTTTTAGATTTACAAATACCCATTAGAATGATCAATATAGTGAATTCTTATCCTGTTTCAATACTATATACTATCTATTTCCTTCCAGTCACCTTTGTATACACACCTTCCTTTAGCTTTTGTTAACTTACAAACTATACCAGGTAACTATTGGTGTACAAACCTCATAAATGATGAATATTGTCACATGTACTTAGCAAAATGAGATGTCCATGTTCTTATTGCAAGGTAATTGTGGAATGAAGTTCTTCCTGTTGAGTGACTAGATGAAAATATATTTATTTTTCTCCTTAGAAATGCAGTTGACCCTCCATATCCATGGGTTCTGCATCCTTGGATTCAACCAACAATAGATTGAAAATATTTGGAAAAAAATTAAAAATTAAAAAAAATACAACAATAAAAATAGTAGAAATAAAATAGAAAACAATATAGTTTAACAACTATTTACATAGCATTTATATTGTATTAAATATTACAGGTTGAATATCCCAAATCCAAAACCTGAAATCCAGAAATCCTCTAAAATCTGAAACTTTTGAGCACCTATGTGACACTCAAAGGAAATGCTCATAGCATTTCAGATTTTGGATTTTCAGATTTGGGATGCTCAACTGGTAAGTATAATGTAAATATTCAAAAATCCGAGAAAATCCACAATCCAACATACTCTGGTCCCAAGCATTTTGGATAGGGGATACTCAACCCATGTTAGGAATTTAGAGATGATGTAAAGTATACGGGAGGACACGCATATGACAGCACTATGCCATTTTATATAAGTGACTTCAGCACCCATGGATTTTGCTATCTGACGAGGTCCTAGAACCAATCCCCATGGATACCAAGGGACAACTGCGTATTGTTCACTCCTTGATACTTCAGTCTGAGAAAATTCTTCTAGGATACAGGCATCTGAAGACTCACAGTCTGAGATTTTGACTCTATGGCCAGTTTCACTATCGGTAGAGTCTAGAATGCTGTTGTTGGTCTTTCTGCTATCATTTTCTGATTCATCTAATGATTATGAAATGTCTTCCTCTGATTTTTTTTTTTCCCTCTTTGCCATTGTGGGTGGAAAATAAAAATTTTGAATTATCAGCTGTGGTTAATGAAAAAGCTTAAAAGACAACAAAGGTGGTGTACCTGAACTTCTCTCGTGCCTTCTTGAGAAACAACACAGCACCTCAAGCAATGCAATTAAAAAACTGAAGGTTGAGGTGGTATAGATGGTCTTTTTTCCTTTTCCCACTGTTGCATCATCCTTTTAGGCAATTCTACCATTCTTTCATTTTCTTATTATTTTAATCTTTTTTAGCATAGTTGAGAATAATTGATGAATTATGATGCAGTAATTACTAGGATCATGAAGTAGTAAGCTGTTTTCAGATATAGGAAGAATGAGATCGCTAAGACCCAAATATATCTTAAATTGTAAAAGAGTCCAGTGAACCCACATGGTAATTGCAAGATAAATGAATTTTATTCCATCAAAAAAGCAAGTATTTTCTTTTTTTTCTTTGGAAGACCTCCAAGAAAGAATAAAAGTAATGAAATATCCGTCCTTATAGTTAGAATTGCCCCAAAAAGAAACTCAGAAACTAAAATTGGGTCCTGTAGTCTGACTACATACTGAAGGTTTAAAAGTTCCCATGAAGGTAACTGAATTTGTTCAGAAGGTGACAATAAAATTGCGACTTACTGTTTCAGAGGCATTGATGTTGTGAGGAATAAAATAAAAATGTTTGCTCAACAAAAAGTCACCCTTCCCAAAGGTCGCCACAAGATCATCATCCTGGATGAAGCAGACAGGTAGGATGTGTTGCCAAATGTCTTTTGACCTTGATCTCTAGATCTCTTTTGGGGCTTTATTAAATCAGGAGGAAAAGCAGTACCTACAGCATCCAGAAACAGCTCTGCCCCGCACCAGTGTGCAGCCTGCCTGTGTGAGACCCCCCATGGGCTCCTGCAGGGCTGCCCACACTCACGCAGGGCTTGGTTAGAAAAGTTGGCAGCTGATGTTACAGCTCTTCTCTTGGATTTTATATCACGGAGGAGCTGAAGGGAGGCCTAGTTCCTGCAAATGTGATGTTCTTGCTGCCACTGTAGATGGTGGTTTTTTAGGGGTTGTTTCCGGTTGTTGTAGGTACTAAAATATCATCTGGGCAGTCTTTGAGAGAGTGGCTTGGGGTGGGGGTCAGCATTTGTGGGAGGTGGCCTGCTTTACTTATAAGACCCCATCTAGGACACTGTCCTATGTGCTGGGTTTTTGTATAGGGAAGGATTTGTGTCCAGTGGGCCCTGGGTCCCAATTGCAAACTGACTCCTTGTGTGTTTCTTCCCAGCATGACTGATGGAGCCCAGCAAGCCTTGAGGAGAACCATGGAAATCTACTCTAAGACGACTCGCTTTGCCCTTGCTTGTAACGCTTCTGACAAAATCATAGGTGAGTGTGAGCTCTGGGAGGCTGGGGTCCACATGGTGCTCACCTTGGCTCTTTAGCATCAGAACAGGACTTTTTGATTGCCTACCATGGGCCACTACCGTATAACCAATTTGTTTTAATTTAATTTTTAAATTGACAAATAAAAATTAGATGTATTTATCATATATAATATGTTTTGCAATGTAATCAACTGAGGAAGTATTATTAGCTTTACTTTTGAGATAAGCAAATTGGAGCTCAGAGAGGTTTAGCAGTTTGCTCAAAGTCACACAGCAAGTGCAAGAGCTGGGATTGGAACCCCAGGTGAGACCTGCTGCTCTTTACGTATCCACTTGTACTCTCTATGTGCTCTGAGCACTTGGCATAGATGGTGTCTACACGTCTGGGTTTGTTATCACCAGGAATTGCCTCACTTTTTTTTTTTTGAGACAGAGTCCCACTCTATTGCCCAGGGTAGAGTGCCATGGCATCAGCCTAACTCACAGCAACCTCAAACTCCTGGGCTCAAGCGATCTTTCTGCCTCAGCCTCCCGAGTAGCTGGTACTACAGGCATGCGCCACCATGCCCAGCTAATTTTTTTTGTTTTTGGTAGAGACAGCGTCTCGCTCTTACTCAGGCTGGGCTGGAACTCCTGAGCTCAAACTATCTGCCCGCCTCGGCCTCCCAGAGTGCTAGGATTACAGGCGTGAGCCACCGTGCCTGGCCTGCCTCACTTTTGAAATCTTACAGTGTCAGAAAAAAGAATTCCTCATCAGGTTAGGACAAAACGAAAGAAAGAACAAAATCTTGCGGTCTCCTCCCCAACCTCAGTGCTTGTCCTTTCAGCTCCCTTCCTACCTTGGTCACCTGCTTCCTCACTGCTTTAAGCCCAGGTCCCTCCCGTCTGTAGCTTCCTGCTGGTTTCACAGCCCAGCTGTTTTGCTATTGTCCTGTGGCCTCACTTCTGCCCTGATTCCCAGCTGTGTGAGCTCATCTGAGTGACTCCTCCCACCCCACAGGCCCCGAGTGCTGTTGCAGACGAGCACATTACTTGGCGTGATGCCCCTACAAGGTCACAGTTTCCAGCCTTGACGGGGCTCTCAGTGTTGCTGGGAATCCTTTATGTTCTTTTCCCTTCCCCAGATAGCCATTTGTTTGTTCATTAATTTATTCATCCACCACCAAACACTTACCCTGTTCTCAGTAGGTGTGAGGCACTGCCCTGGTGCTGAACTTGAGGAGTTCAATGAGAACTGTTCTCTGCCTTCAAGATGCCTGTGGTGCACTTACTGGAGAAAAATGCATTGAAAGTTCTTCATGTATGGATGTGTATGTAGCTCGCCTCCTTAAGCAGTGGAAAGACCATTCTTGGAGGCCAGGAGCAGTGACACAGACCTCCCTCACCCCAGAAAGCAGCTGGCAGAGGGCGGTGTGTGTATGCCTTTGTTCAGTGATTTGAAACTGCAGTTGTTGATGGAGAAAGCCCTTACTTTCCATTTTTATGAAATGTTTTTGGATATACTCGGCATTCTGAATTATTTTTATTTTCTAAAGGGATATGGAAAACATACAAGCAAAATCCTTAAAGAAGTTTCTTTTTTTTTTTTTTTTTTTTTTGAGACAGAGTCTTAACTTTGTTGTCCAGGCTAGAGTGAGTGCTGTGGCGTCAGCCTATCTACAGCAACCTCAAACTCCTGGGCTCAAGCAATCCTGCTGCCTCAGCCTCCCAAGTAGCTGGGACTACAGGCATGTGCCACCATGCCCGGCTAATTTTTTCTATATATATTAGTTGGCCAATTGATTTCTTTCTATTTATAGTAGAGATGGGGTCTCGCTCTTGCTCAGGCTGGTCTCGAACTCCTGAGCTCTAAACGATCCGCCCACCTCGGCCTCCCAGAGAGCTAGGATTACAGGCTTGAGCCACCGCGCCCGGCCAAGAAGTTTCTTTCTTCTCTTTAGAGGAAACGCTTCATGAGCTGGTTGCTGCAGAGTTGATTTTTGAAACTAGAGTCACACCAGTTAAGAGGGAGGTAAACCTTCCTAGAGCAAGGCCGTGTGCCCAATTCTGACTCTTATTTTCTGCAGAGTAAGCTTTGGTGCTTCTCAAAAGAGAAAAATCTACTAAAGGAAACTTCCAATGTAGTTTGAATATTAATTGCTTTTAGATACAACTCCAGCTTCTAAGCTTAATGTAAATAAATACATAAATGAGTTTCAGTTGCGAAACTTCCTGATTTCAGATAAGTTGAACTAACTAACTCCGAGGAACTAAGTCAAAGGCAAGTTGGTCTTTTAAAAGTTTCATCCCTGCAGCAAATATTGAGCACGTTTGATATAGAAAGCACCTGCCACACGCAGGGCACATGTACTTACACCTCCTGTGTATAGTGGAGGTTGCAGGTCTGTCTGAGGCTCAGTCCCAGCCTTGCCGGAGCTCATGCATGAACAGCAGAGGTGGAGCCCTGAACCAGCCAGCCCTGAGTCACCCTAAGTCCCCCTTTGCCCACCACCACAGCCCACAGCCAGCCCCTTGCCAAAATCAAATCCAAGGTTGTCCCTCCTCAGTGGTATCTGGAACCCCCACCTTCCTTCCCCTGCCCCAGCTCTGTGGCTTCACCCTGTGTCCCCTTGACGGATGCATTGTTCTTGGCTTTTCTCCTGTTTGAGTCACCAAACAGCTGCCAAGGTTGTCTAAGACCAGCCTGAGCCTGCCAGTTCCTTGCTTAACACTCCAGTGGCTTCCCATTGCCTGCGCAGCTGTGTCACTCCCCAGCTTGGCCCATGGGATGCCATCTGCCCGCTCCCTCCTCTCATTCCAAGCGCTGTGGCCTTATGGTGCCTACCAGCCCCTGAACCCTTTTTGCCCTTTCCTCAGTCTTGCCTTTGTGCTGTTCCTCCTGCCCTTCCAGCCTGGAAAACCTCATCCTTAAAGGCCCAGCTCAGAACTTGGCTCTGCTGTCCATCTCCCCAGGCCAAGTTGTCATTCTCTGGCCTAGATGCCAGAACTGGCCTGGACCCTCTCTGTGCACAGTTTCTGTGCACGGTGCCTCTTCCTGTCCTGGTGAACCTGTGCCCTGGGGCCAGAGCCCTGTCTAGATGTTCATCCACATCCCCAGCTCCTAGGGAGGGGCCTGGCTCGCTTTCTGCAAATAGATTAACAGGAGTACATGTTCTTTCAAATGGTGTGTGAGAGCAAAGGATCGGGGTCGCTTCAGCCTGGGTGATCAGGGCTGGCCCCATGAGGAGGTGGGTTTGTGAGGAGCCAAAAGATGGTTGTGGTTTAAATGGGGAGAAATTGAGAGGGTGTCCTCGGTGGAAAGAGCCCGCCAGGAGAGGGCAGAGTCAGTGTGTTGCAGGGAGACAGGGTGCCAGGCACTGGTGAAGGAGAGGAGGGAGGACGAGGGTGCAGGAGATTTTGCAGAGCAGGAGAGTCAGTCTGTTGGGGAGTTAGTGTGAGGGGACTGTCGAAGGGTTTGCCTCGCAGGAATAGGTGACAGATGAGAACATTGTACAAAGGTCAGCGTGGGCAGCAGTGCAGAGGAAGGATCCGAGAGAGACCACATTTGTGGTTGGACATCATGGCGAAGTTATTGTAGCCTAAGGCAAAGGCGGTGGAGAGTTCCAGAGCTCTGCATTTGTCCATCTGGTGGTTCTCAGCCCAATTGTGAGTCAGAACCTTCTGTGGAGTTTTAAAGAAACTGCAGCTGTCCATTCCCACCCAGCCTAATGCACTGGGACCTGCCCAGAAGGGCCTAGTGTCCAGCGTGCATCGTGATTCAAGAGCCCACCTGGGTCAGGGCTGACTCAGCTGAGGGCTCGTGGCACATGGACATGTGTGTCCCAGAGGATCATTTCCCCTTCTGGAATCCGTGGCTAGGCAAGGTCTTCCTGTGTCAGCTGAGGCCCCTGTAATGGCTTGTCAGTTGATACTTTGACATTTAGCCATTTATACCAAGTCTCTCTTGAGCACATGCTGGCCGGGAAGAGTGACACTGCTAGTGTGGCTGTTCCACGTGGATTGTGCAGCTGCACTCTAGTGACCAGAGTGCCGACAGGTTGATGCCGGCCCCTGCCAGGGGAGCCTCACTGCCCTCTGTCTCGTCCAGAGCCCATCCAGTCCCGGTGCGCCGTCCTGCGCTACACCAAGCTGACCGACGCCCAGATCCTGGCGCGGCTGCTGAACGTCATCGAGAAGGAGAATGTGCCGTACACTGATGACGGCCTGGAAGCCATCATCTTCACAGCGCAGGGAGACATGAGGCAGGTAGGCGGGTCGCTGCCATCTAGGCACAGGCCTCCTGGGCCTGCCCTGCCCCTCACGTGGGGGCAGGAGGGAGGCGACTGCTGCAGAGAGGCCAGGGTGGAGGGCATGGACGCAGCGCCCTCCTGACCCGTGGGCTGCCTTCCTGGACTCCAGGAAGAGAGGCAGGAAGGCAAAGATTTAAAAACCACCCTTGACATGTTTTTGTTGCTCCTCAGGCACTGAACAACTTGCAGTCCACCTTCTCGGGATTTGGCTTCATTAACAGCGAGAATGTGTTCAAGGTACGGAAGCTGCAGTGGGTGCCACCGTCAGCAAAAGCAGTGTCCTCCTGCTGTGGCCGGCAGGGTGACGTGGGCTATGCTGGCAGGCAGGATGGACACTTGGGGCCTGGCACGGGGCTGGGCCTGCCTGCGGGGGACAGGTGCTGGGGGCCTTGTCCTGTCCCCATTTTCCTTTCCCTGTCGCTGCTTTTGCTTCTCATGCTGTAGAGTTGAGAGGGACCATGGGGCGTGTGGGG
Organism: Mirza zaza; assembly: GCA_008750895.1. NCBI lineage: Eukaryota > Metazoa > Chordata > Mammalia > Primates > Cheirogaleidae > Mirza > Mirza zaza. The sequence continues at coordinate 21,158 of VSMD01140653.1, forward strand.
GGGCCGTTGGGTGGCCGCTGGTGGATGAGGTGTGGAGCTGGGCGCTTTCGGACACGTCTGTCTTGGCCCCGCACTTCCCTGCACAGAGAGGTTCCTCCCATCTCTCTGTGGGGGTGGAGATGGGCTCCGGTGGCTACCGCAGGCCACGCAGCCCCTGAGGGGCAGGGAGCAGTGCCTTGTGTTCCCCTCAGCAGCCTTCTGAGCCCACGCCCTGGGCTGCTTCTGCAGCGCCGTGCCTGCTCATCCCCTTCTGCCCTGCGGGTGGGGACGGTCCTCCGCAGAGCCAGGCCGAAGAAATCTTTCCTGCCTGCATCAAGGAAGCATTTTACTTTTGGGAATTCTTTTGAAAACTCTGCCACGTCCTGACAACTCAGTGTCTAAAGCCATCTCGGAAACTGGTTTCCCCCTTTTGGGGGGTAGAAGTTGTGCAGGGCTGTCCAAGCTTTCAGTTTGTGGCTCTTTCTCACCAGGTTTGTACAGACCTTGGCAGTGAACGTATTTTCAAGGACACGTAGGAAAGGGAAACCTGCTCAGTAAGCGGTAGTGGTAGTTCGAGTCCTGTTTTGTCATGGAGCGGGCATTGGGGGCTTCTGCAGGGAGGGGGAGACCAGGGCGGCGTGGGTGCCATCTGGTGACAGGAGAAGGCCGAGGCCGATGTGCACTGGAGGGCAGAACCTATGGCAGGTGGGGGGTGCTGCAGGGAGGCAGCCGTGGGCTCAGGGCGGGCTGAGCCCCCAGCACCACACACCTGCCTATTGGGGTAGCCAGACCCCTCTTCATGAGGTCACACTGTGCCCGGGGTTCGGGGGGGCTCTTTGCAGGGAAAGGGAAAACCAGTTCCTGCTCCGGTGTGGGGGTAGGGTGGGGATTGGCCCAAATGACCTCCCAAGTCTAAAGTGGGTTCCAAGTGGTTTTGGGCAGATGACACCCAGCCCCACTCCACCCCGACAAGTGATATAAGACAGGTGACTGGTGGCTTTAACACTGCTCCCAAGTGAAGATTGTTTATTGGCCCTTGTTTGCTTTATTGTTACTTGTTATGTTTGAGAAATTTGCAGTCATGATGTCAGAAGTGTTTCTATTTGGTGACTTCTGTGGTGGTGAGAAGGACATTCCCAAACCTTGTTCTGGTTGCTGAGACTTCTGTGGTAACAGCCAGCAGAGGAGTCGGTTGGTGGGGGCCTCCCCAGCTGGTACCTCCCAGCCCTGACCCCCTCTCTTTGGTTTGCCCAGGTCTGCGACGAGCCCCACCCCCTGCTTGTGAAGGAGATGATCCAGCACTGTGTGGACGCCAACATTGACGAGGCCTACAAGGTTGGCCCTCCCCCTTCCTCATTCGGGAGGAGCCTTCTGCCTCTTGAGTTGGGCAGAGGGAGCCCGCCGTGCCCGGGACTTTATGCGAATTGTTCCACTTAATGCTTAAAATTGTGCTAGGAGTTGAGTGCACTTTACAGATGGGAAAAACACAGTTCAGAGAGGCTGAAATCCTTGCCCTAAATCAGTTTGGAAGCAGTAGACTGGAATTCAAATTCTGTCTTTCTGCTATAATTATATCTTCTGCAAGAGAAATTTGTCAGTCTAAGTCATGAGGGAAGACTGTCCCAACTGCTTTCCCAGTGAAGCCATCTTCCCTCTGGTGGGGGGAGGTGTCCCCATCCCCCCTCCTCAGGAACATGGGGATGACCATTCCAGGACCCAGCAGTTGCTGTTCAGCCAGGAGTGGAGGGGCAGGAGGGTTCTGGCCTGATTATGGGGCCTGGTCCTGTGAGCAGATGCCAGCAGGTATGACTGGGGTTCAGGTGACCTCAGCTCACGTGGGTGGCAGTGGTGTGATTCAAGGCCATTTTGTCTGACAGGTTTCTCTCCCTTGGCCCCCAGCTGACTAGGCTGGAAGTTGACTGGATTTAGGGCAGGGTTTGACCTATTGTGCCATGAGAGTGCAAGGCAGGGAGACTGAGGCAGAGAGGCTGGGCTGGGTCCCTGAGTGGGCCTGAAAGAAGCCTTCAGATTTACAACATAGCTTCCCAGGCCCTGAACTCACCCAAGATGCCAAAGCAAAGGCAAGAAGTACTGCTCCAGACCCTGCGCTCTGGCCGGGGCGGGTGGGGTGGGTGGTAGTGACCACTGTGGTCTTCGCTGCCCTGGTCAGGACGTGCTCAGGGCTAGTCCTGCAGGGGTGCCCTGTGACCTGGCCGCTGGGGAAAACTGGCAGGTGAATGGCTGTGTTTCTCTGCTCTGCAGTACCTAGTCCTCGGATTAGTAGAGTGTGTTAAGAACTCTGGATAAAGATACTACATGGACATCATAGTAGACCATCTTGCAATACTGTTTTAAATATTCATAAAGTTGTCTCTCCCTGCTGGGCGAGTCAGTTAAATTATCCCACACATCTGAAGAGTGTGTCCCTCCAGCTACTGCGATTCTCAAAATCACATGAGTCACCTGGGACGAGCTATCTGCTCCCAGCAGTGTGACAGGCCAAGGCTGTGTGGGTGGGACTTCATTTCCCTGTGGTCCTTGTAGTTTAAAGAGTTCAACAGCTTCATTGTGTCTTTTTCTAGATTCTCGCTCACCTGTGGCATCTGGGCTATTCACCGGAAGATGTCATTGGCAACATTTTTCGGGTGTGTAAAACTTTCCAAATGGCAGAATACTTGAAACTGGAGTTTATTAAGGTCAGTGAGAATACAAAAATGCCTCTGTCCTCGAGAATGTGGGCTGTGGTGTGGTTTTGCTTTGCTCATGGGCCTGGCGCCTAGAAGGTGCTCAGTGGGTGTTCCCCGACTTCCGTGGCAGGAGGAAGGGTGGCGGATTGCCTGGGGGTGAGAGTCTGTTCACCCAGTTCTGTCAGCAACCAGAGTAGCCATTTATTTTTAAGGTCAGATTAATTGGGGTATAATTTACATAGAGTAAAATTTAGCCTTTTAGGTACTTTCTGTTGATGAAAGCACTCAGTCATGTAAACACCACTGCAACCAAGACACAGTCATCGCTGCAGAAAAATTCATGTGCTCCTTTGAAGTCAACTCCCTGATACCACCTGGAAACCCCTGGTCTATTTTCTGTTTGGGGGCCAGAATTTTCTAGAACTTCACCTTATTTATTTATTTATTTATTTTATTTTATTTTATTTTGGAGATAGAGTCTCACTCTGTTGCCCTGGCTAGAGTGCTGTGGCTTCATCCTAGCTCACAGCAGCTTCCAACTCCTAGGCTCAAGCAATCCTCCTGCCTCAGCCTCCCGAGTAGCTGGGGCTATAGGCGCATGCCACGATACCTGGCTAATTTTTTGTTTCTATTTTTAGTTGCCTGGCTAAATTTTTCTATTTTAGTGGAGACAGGGGTCTCGCTCTTGCTCAGGCTGGTCTGGAACTACTGACCTCAAGCGATCCTCTCGCCTCGACCTCCCAGAGAGTTGGGATCACAGGCATGAGCCGCCAAACCCAACCTGAATTTAGCCTTTTGAGCCTGGCTTCTTCCATTTAGCTTAATGTCTTTCAGGTGTGTTCGTGTTGCAGGTGTCAGTGGTTCAGTCCTTTTGATCACTAAGTGTATTCCATGTGTGAATGTACCATGGTTGGCTCACCTGTTTACTAGCTGAGGGACAGTGCGGTTTCCAGATTTGGGTGATTATGAATAAAGCCACTGTAAACGTTTGCATACATGTGGTAGTGTGAATGTGAACATAAGTTTTCATTTTTCTTTCTTTCTTTTTTTTTTTCGAGACAGAGTCTTGCTGTGTTGCCCAGGCTAGAGTGAGTGCTGTGGCATCAGCCTAGCTCACAGCAACCTCAAACTCCTGGGCTCAAGCGATCCTTCTGCCTCAGCCTCCCAAGTAGCTGGGACTACAGGCATGTGCCAACATGCCCAGCTAATTTTTTCTATACATATTAGTTGGCCAGTTAATTTCTTTCTATTTATAGTAGAGACGGCGTCTCGCTCTTGCTCAGGCTGGTTTCGAACTCCTGACCTCGAGCAATCTGCCTGCCTCTGCCTCCCAGAGTGCTAGGATTACAGGCGTGAGCCACCGCGCCCAGCCAAGTTTTCATTTTTCTTGAGTGACTTCTTTTTCAGGGGTAAGATTGCTTCATCAAATATGTATATGCTTAACTTTGTAGGACACTGTCCAAACTGTTTCCATAGTGGCTGTACTGTTTTGCCATTCCTACCAGCATTTCAGATGACCCACATGCTAGCCACATGTGACATACTCAGCTGGGTTTTTGAAACCATCCTAGCAGGTGTGTAATGGTATCTCGTTGTGGCTTTAATTTGCATCTCCCTAATAACCAGTGATGTCCAGCATTTTTTCTCATTTGCCATCCATAATCTTTGAGGAATCATTTGTTCAAATCTACCCATTTTTTAGTTGGGTTGTTTATTATTACTGAGTTTTGACAATTCTTTATATATTCTAGATGCAAATCCTTTATCAGATATTCAGATATGTTTTATAAGTATTTTCCCCCGGCCTGGTTTTTTTTTTTTTTTACATTTTCTTAATGCTGTCTTTTTTTTTTTTTGAGTCAGAGTCTTGCTCTGTCACCCTGGCTAGAGTGCAGTGGCATCATCATAGCTCACTAAAACCTTAAACTCCTGGGTTCAAGTGATCCTCCTGCCTCAGCCTCCCAAGTAGCTGGGACTACTTTTTCTATACTTTTTAATAGAAATGGGGTCTCAATCTTGCTCAGGGTGGTCTTGAACTCCTGGCCTTAAGCAGTGCTCCTGCCTCAACCTCCCAGAGTGCTAGGGTTACAGGCATGAGCCACCTAGCCTGGCCCTCTTAATGCTATCTTTCAAAGAAATGTCAGCATCCTTTTAGAAAATAAATTGAACTTTAGTTAATCATGATCCATTACATTTTAGTGTTCATTTTCCAACTGGAGTTTAAGTTAGTTGTATCACTTTTAAGCACACGACTAATACAGATTTTACAAATAACCCCCCTCACTTATTAACCAGATTTAAACTTGGTTTGTTTTTCAGGAAATTGGATACACTCACATGAAAGTCGCAGAAGGAGTGAACTCCCTCCTGCAGATGGCAGGGCTCTTGGCCAGGCTGTGTCAGAAGACGATGGCACCAGTGGCCAGTTAGAACAGAGACTTCACTGACTGAGTTACGAGAGTCCTCCTTGAAACACAGGAGTCACGGCCTTCTGATTGGGGTGGGAGGAAATGCCACCTCAGACGGGGCCAGTACGCGCCGGGCTTTAAACTCTAGCACATCTCCGCTCCAGGCGTGTCTGTTTTTGCCTTTGTCTCAGACTCCTCCAAGCAGCGACTGGGGTGGAAAGGCCTCAGAGAAGCTCAGGGGCGGGGCCCCTGATCTGTGTGTGGGGGTTGACATTTTAGCTAATAAAGTCTTGCAGCATTTGTGGGCAATGAGGTGACCACATGAGGCCTCGAGGAAAACTAGCTTCCTGTCTCTGCCTGCCCCCAGCATCCTTCAAGTGGAAACAGCTATTAGATGACAGACTGGACAAGATAATCTCAGTTTTTCTAGGAGCTCATCTCATTTTTCTAGAAGCCTCAAGGGTCAGGTTCCGTGGTGTGAGGGCAGGGTTTGCTGTGGCGTCCTGACAGCTTAGACAGACTTCTCAGAACACCAGGCGCCACGCCCTTCTGGAGGGCTTGCTGAGGGCCACTTCGTGGAGTGGGGTGCGTGACCCATGGCCTCAGGAAAACTGCTGCGTCCTCTTTCCCTTATAGTCATGTGTACTCCTTGCTTCAGAATTTCCCAGTGAACTTTATATTAATTTGTAGAATTGCCTTTTTTTTTTTTTGCAAGGTACTATTTTTTTCCATTTTCTTTTAATTATGAAAAATTTCAGAGTAGAGAGAATAACATAGTGAAGCTTCACGAATTCATTGTCCATGCGCCCAGTGTTACCTATGCAGGGTCGCCACCTGCCGCCAGCCTCACCACCAGTTTCTTGTGAAGCCAACCCCAGGCATTGTTTTAGGATGGTGTCTTTCATGGGGCGGGGGTGACTGCTGTGCGTGGTGGTCTCCTGTGGCAAGCTTTGATGGAAACGCTGTGTGTCCTGTGGGCTCCTGGATGAAGGGCCGCAGGGGTGTGGCTCCGTGTGTCGCGGCAGGTGCACAGGGCCTGTGGCTGTCTTGTCCTCCTTATGGGTGGGTCCCAGACAGCTCCTGTGTCCTGGTCTGAACAGGGAGCAGCTGGAGCAGGCCCTCCCAAGCAACATCAGTCCCACCCGGGCCACATTTGAGTGGCGACACTAAACAGACATGGGAAAGGCACCCAGGTTACTGGCTTTTTGGGTTAAGGTTTCTGTTAAGGGTGGCAGGGAATTAAAAATAATTAAAGCCCTTAAAAACGAAGGCACAGCACATACCTTCCCAATGTTACTGACTACCTGGGACCTCATGATGCCTGGGAGGTGAAGGATTGATTATGTCCCCAATTTGCAGGTAAGGACAGTGGGCCCAGAGAGCCACCTGGCTCCCGCGGCTGGGGACAGCAGAGGCAAGACTCCCCTGGTGTCTTCTCCAGTGCCAGAATCCCCAAGCCCTGCACCTCCGCTCAGCCCTGAGCTCACAGTAGAGGCGCTTGTCTCTGAGCTTGTGAGGTCAGGACTTCAAGGTGTGAGGTGACCGTGGCCAAGAGTTGGGTTCCAGAGGCTTCCTCTAATTTCCTAACGTGTGGTATTGATCTCTTCTCATGGGACCAGTCGGTGTGGGTGTCCTGGGAGGAGGGCTGTGCTCGGGCCTCCCTCCCTCTGGCCTCAGGGTCCCCTTCTCTTCACTAAGAGGCTTCGCTTCATTCCCTCAAAAGGTGTTTTACCTGAAGCAGACCCAGGAGATTCGTGGCTCTTAAACTAAAGTGGTTTATTGACACGTTTGGGGAGGAGGCATGTTTCCCTGGCTGGGTTTCTGACTCAGGTTCCCCTCGGGTCCCCTGCTCCCCCTTAGCGGAGGCCCCCTGGGCGGAGGAGGATGCCGGGCAGTGAGGGGCTGCACTGCTGCTGAGGGGCCTCTGGCCGCTGCCCTGACCACACTGCTCCAGACTGATGCACTGTGGTCCTCGGCAGATGCCATTTCCACGGAAGGGTCACAGGGTGGCTGTAGCCTCATTTCTTCCTGAGTGAACCGAGGCCCAAAGAAAGGTGAGGTCCCCACTCAAGGACAGAGGGAGAGCCGGGACCCTGCCTAGCCAGGATGCTGAGGGTAACCACGTGTAATGCTTTGTAAGGTAAGTCTCTACCCAGAAGTTCAGAATATTAAATATGGCTCCACCTATATAAATTAACTGTACAAGATTATCGATCATTAAAAAATCCCAGCAACTGACAATATCAACTTGGAATCCAAATCCAAAGCAAAAAGGACACAGCTACCAGTGTCAGACAATGTTTTAGACATGGGGACAGGGCTGCAGCTCACCCTAAACCCTGGGCATTCATAGTGGCAACTGGGTCACCCCTGGCACCTGCCCAAGGAAGCCTGGGTTGGGAGTGAGGGGGTGTATTTTTGACAGTCCTACGAGTAACTGCCCCTCCCCAGGCTGCACCCTTGTGGCCAGGTGGTCCTCAGGAGGTGTTGGTGTCCCTTCCAGGCGCAGCCATGCAGGGGCCTAAAAGTTGAGCAGCTCTGGAAAGCCAGCCAACCGGCAGATCCACGAGCTCAGTGGTCCTCCAGCCACCTCGCCTTGGCGCCTGCGGTGGAGAGGAAAAGAGTTTGTTAAAAGGAAAAGTTTGCCTTGGCCAGTATTTTGTTCCCTTGGAGCCAGAGTGGCTGTTTTGGGTCCTCACTCAGCTGCCCTCCTGCCTCGGGGTGATCAGAACCCGCCCACCAAGCAGCCTCAGCTTCGTTTGTTAACTCCTAATCCCAGGCGGAGGCTGGGGCCGTCCTAGCCACCGGCCTTCTGAGCTGGGATGCCCTCTGCAGAGTGGCCGGCAGCCTTCTCCCGGACAGGTCCTGGGCCCTGCTTACCCCCCCAGATCGGTCCTCACCCCGACGCTCGGAAAGTTGCGTCAGGCCCTGAGTCAACTCCCTTCCGCCCTGACTCGCCAGAACCCGGCGATCTATCGGGCCACTTCGGCCTTTAGTCAGCCCACTGCGAATGCGGGCTGCGTGTCCACGCCTCCTCTGCGCCCGATAGCATCTAGCTAGACAGGTCTCATCAGCCACTGCCCAGCCCAGCACTCGCCCCCTGCAGCTTTTCCGTCCCCATGCCGTCATCTCTGTCATCTAAAAACCTTTGCAATCCCCCAGCTCCTGCCCCACTTCCTCTGCTCCCCTCTAAAGTGAAACTTCTTGAAGAAGTATCTGTACCACTGTCGTTGCACACAGGCCTTCTTCCCACCATGTCACCCAAACTGCCCTTGTGGCCCATGTCCGCCAGCACTCAGCTCTGTCATCACCACCACCTTCTGTGCTTGGCTACACCCTCCCTGAGCCCTGTCACTGGTGCTTCTGCTTCTGGCTTGGGAGGGGCCCCAGCTCAGCGCTGGGTCCTCTTCGCTCCCTCCCTCCCTCCCTCAGGGACTGTGGACCATCTGTGTGGTGGCAGTGCCCAGCTGTATCTCTAACTGACCCTCTCCCGAGTCTGGGCTCAGACATCTCCCCGCCCGTGTCCTACCCCACCCGGATGGCCATCTCGAACTTAACACGTCCAAAACAAACCCCCAGCTTGCCCTACAAAACCTGCTCCCCAATACCGCCCAGCTCTAACAGCGACGTCCGCTCCTCACTCAGGCAGACTCGCAGCCCTCACCTCGGCCTCGCGCCCACACCCATCGATTCCTCCTTCGAAACGCGCTGGGACCTCTGCCTTCCCCAGCCCCAGACCCCAGTGTCGCCACCCCTGGACAGGTGGCACCTGGTGCACCCTGCTCCTCCCGTGGATTGGTACCCGAGGCAGCAGGAGAGCGAGGACTGTACCTTTCTTTCGGGCCTTTCCTAGGCTTCCCCGGCCACATCCCCATTCACGTAATCCGGTTCCCCGTCCTCCTCTGGGCTTCCTGGGGAGGGCGGTGCTTCTCGCCAGACGTGCTCTGCGGAGGGTTCACAGGGACACACCTGCCACTGTTCCCCTAGTGGGACGCCCGGGCTTGGGCCCCTAGACCGCACAAAGCAGCCAGCGGGAAGTGCCCAGGAGGCCGAGGTGGTGGCTGAGGGAGCTCCGGCAAGGCTCGAGGCCTCTGCAGCTGCTGGTGCACTGGGGGCTCCACTGCGGGACCAGCCGGCCCTGCTGGAGGGAAGCCCACCCCGCCTGCCCTCCGAGCCTGCTGCAGTGGACACCTGCAGCCACCTACCCACGGCCCTCCTGGACTCCCGCCACTGGCGGATGGATGCCGAGTTCTGATAATCCTCGCACTCCTCATTGTCTGCGGAAGAGCACAGGGACAGGGACAGGGACTGGAGGAGGGGCCGCCACTGGCCAGTCACCAGGGCCAGCGAGGAGCAGTGGCTGCTCCCCTTCGCAGAGGCCACCATCGTGCCGGGTGGACGCCCTCAACTCACTCCCACTGCGATCAGGAGCTGATAGGGCCTCCTCCTGGGACACCAGGGGTGCTGTGTCACCCAAAGGCACCAGAGATAGCAGATGCGGGAGAACATTTGGGCCCAGGCTGCGCGGCCTCACCTGAGGTCCTCGGCTTGCAGATGAGCACGTTCTCGTAGGAATTGGTGTCGTCGTCGTCTGCCAGGGAGAGGGGAGAGGGGATGGGGTGCGGGCGGGCCCTGCAGGATGGCCTGGCTCATCTTCCCTCCTCCGTCCTGCCCTCCCTTTGCAGACAACCTGTCCCGCCAAGCCCCAGCCCTCAGGGTCCCCCAGGGCCACGAGCCTTCTCTGGACAAGCTTCCTAACGGGTGCTGGCCTGGCCTCCGCAGGCTCCACCCCAGGCTCCTTCTCTGCCCTCTGAGGGCCCATCTGAAAGCACTGGGGAGGGGGCGGTCAGGGAGGGGGCTGGACTCCCCCAGACAGGGTGGGCAGGCTGGGGAGCGCTCTGCTCAGGGACCCAGGCCGGTGTGGCCCCTCAGAGCCTGGCACCCCGGCACCTCCCTGCACTGGGGAAGCTGAGCTCTGACACTGCCCCTACCCAGTGGTCCATCTGTGACACAGGGGCTCCAAGAAATGAGCCCCCCGGTTCAGAAGTGGCCGGGGTGGGCGAGGACCTCCCGACACCTGCCCCAGCATGGCCCAGGCAGGAGCCAGGTCCCTGCACCCCTCAGCAGGCACCGGCCCCTCTCGGTCTTCAGTTCCTCTTTCTACAGAGCAAAGGTGTTCAGAGCCTGCAGGGCGCGGCGCCCATCAGCAAGGCTGCCCCGGCCAGGCCCTTCCAGGGCCCCGTCCGTGCCCGTCAGGGGTTGCCTGTCCTCCCTTGTCCACCCGAGCTGCCCCTCTTGGCCCCTCCCCTGTGGCCCAGTCCACCCTCCCGGCGCCTCCGCCCACACCTCCCACGCTGGCTGGCAGCCACCCTGCGGCCGAGCTGCCACGCCACTTCCTCCCAGCCCACGCGCCTCACCTTCCGAGGGCTTGGGGAACCACTCCTGGTCGTAATAGCACCCGGCAATGGGGTCTCTGGCCGAGAGAACAGACACAGCGCAGGTTGCGGGGCAGGCCCGGGGTCAGGGTGGGGGCCCTTAGGGCGACAGTGAGGCTAGGGCTGCTCCGGCCATCACTTGCCAGGGGCCCCATGAGGCTCTATCAGGGTCACCCGTCATCCCCACACCCACACTTCCCTGAGCTCCCAAGCCCCTGGGGGCTGGAGAGGGTAGCCTGGCTCTGGCCACCCTGCTGTGTGACCTTAGGCCAGTCCCCTCCTGTCCTGGGCCAGGGTTTGCCCATCTGTGAGCCAGGCGACCTCCCCTTCCTGCAGCTCGTGTTTGGGTGACACAGGATGGGTCTCACCCACCCCAACAATCCCACCCCCAGAGCGGGGCCATGTCCTGATCCCACAAAGCCATGGTCATGCTCCCGCTGGGACCCCGAGGGGCTGGGTTCTGGGGCAGATGGCAGTTCCTAGACCAGGAAGCAGAGGTTGGGGGGACAGGGGGCGGCCAGGGCGGGGACAAGGCCCCTCACATGTAGCCTGCATCCGATCCGTGTCGGCTTCCTGCAGGGCGAGGCGAGAATTAGGCCTGAGCTCCCGTGCTGTGGCCTCCCCCGGACCCCCACCCCACCGGAAGCCCACCTACCTTTCCAGAAGTTCTGGTACCTGCAGGACACAGGATCTGGAAGAGAGGCCAGGCTCGTTGCTCCCCTCCCCCGCCTGCCTCCCACCCGGCTTGGTGGGGGTTGTGTGTGTGAGGGCACCCCCGGCCCAGGCCAACCCCATGGGCCCACCCAGCCCAGCTTGTGGGTCTCTCCTGACCCTGGAGGACCCCCCTCTGCAGCACCTGTACCACCAGGCGCTCACCTTAGTCCCACCCGAGCTGGCCCCGCCCCTTCCCCCCCATCACTCACCCTCCAGGCCGGGGGAGAACTGCAGCAGCTTCTCCTTCCTGCAGGGGTGCGGTAGGTGGGGGCTGAAGGAGAGAGAGGCCCCAGGGCTCCCGGGCTCCCAAGGCCCAGACCACATCCCCCGCCCCCGGGAGGGGCCCTGGGGTCTGGGGAGGGGGCGAGGTCTTGGCCTGGGCTTAGCCAGGTGGGCCCCCTGGCGCCCTCCTTCTCATCGCTCCCTGTGGGGCTGCGACCCCCTTGACCCCCTCGGGGCCCAAGACGGGGAGCCCACTCCTACCTCGTGTGTGCCGCGTCAGAGACCGTGTCCACCAGGGGCCCCGGCCACGGATGCCCAACCACTGCGAAGGGCAAGGGGGTGTCGGCTGGGCCCCCAGGCCAGCCCGGCCAGCCCAGCTCCCTCACCCCTTCCCCTCACCAGATCAGGCCTGGCCACGGTGGTGTCAGGGCGGTGGGGAAGGAAGGGACCTTGACTGGGACATCCCTGGCCCCGAGCCCAGCCCCTGGACCCTGCGGACTCACAGGAGTAGGTCTGGGCCACCGCGAGGCTCCGCCGGCTCTCTTGCCTGGGAACGCACGGCTGTCCTTAGCCAGGTCCTGGCCCCCACAGCCCAGAGGACACAGGGGCAGGAAAGAGGGACAGAGAGGGACGAGGAACAAGAGAGGAGGGACAGACCAGGGCCGTAGCCAGGAGGAACTGTCCCTCCAAGCCTCAGACTCACAGCCTCCCTGGTGTCCCCATTCCCTGGATGCCCCCCGCTGGGCCCCCCCTCACACGGGGCCCTGGGCTGCAGCCAGACCCATCCCCTACGGCCTCAACTGGGCATGTGCTCCTGGGACCCCAACCCCGGAGCTGTCAGGGAAGGTCTGTAGCTAGCACAGGGGAGGTGGCCCTGAGATGCTGGGGTGGAGGCAGCTGCTCAGGGACCCAGGGGTGACTTGGGGCAAATGATTTCAGCCAGGAATGACAAAGAGACTGCCCCCCACCTCCTGCCCCTGGGAGAGTTTGCCATTCCTAGCAGAGCACACCCGCCAGGATGGGCAAGGCACCAAGTAACTGGTGAGACAACTCGGCTTAGCAGGCTCAGCAAGGGACCTCGCCATCCCTCAGGCTGTCCCTCTCCCTTTGAGACAGGCCCCTGATTTTCACTTAGGCAGCCCCGTGCCCACCTAAGAGCCTATATTTCCTAGCCTTCCTTACACCTAAGCATGGCCATGTGATTAAACTCTGACCCATGAAATGCAAACCAGGGTTGTTGATGTTTGTAAGAAATCTCCTTAAAGGGGGGCACTGCCAACCCGGGTACACCCTTTGTATCCTTATCCCTTCTTTCTCCCTGGTGCTTGAAATGCTGAGATGAGGGCTGGAGCTCCAGCTGCCATCTTGAGCCATGAATGTTCTTGGGAATGGAAGATGCCATTAGAGATGGCGGAGCTGATCAGCTGATCATTAAAGGTTTTGGGCTCCTCTCTGGGCCAGAATGGGTACCTGGCCTAGCCTTCCAGGAGCTCCTGGGGGACTGGGGGTCAGGGCGGCCTGATTTAGGACACAGTCAGACACAGCTTCCTGGAGGAGGTGATGCGGAAGCTGGGCTGGTGCCCGTAGCAGTTGCTTCGTGCAGACTGGGAGGATGGAACCGACCAAGGTGAGAGGCTGAGAGGCAGGAAAAGACATTCCAGGGAGGGGAACATCCAAGGCTCCAGGTCCACCTCTCGCATGGGGACATTTGCCTTCTGGCCCTGACTGTGTGTGGCTCTGAGAGCAATTAGGGGCCCTGGTGGGCAGGGACTGAGGGAGAAGGAGAGGAGCCCGAGTAGGCACTGGGGAGCTTGCAGGCGGGCAGGCCAGGGGGCCAAGTGGCCAAAAGAGTCCAGAAAGGTCCAGCCCTGGCCTGGGGTGGGGTGGGGGCGGGGCAGGGATGGGAAGAATCTATTTTCAAATCTCACTGTGGTTTTTCAGTTGCAAAAGGAAATGAGGAAGTGTGTGTGTGTGCGTGTGTGTGTACACGCCGGCCTGCCTGGGCTACACGCAAGTGCTGCGCTGCATGTGTGAGAAGTGTGTGTGTGGCGGCCTCCGGTCCCCGGGCCCGCAGCCATTCATTCTCTGAAGCAAAGGGCACGAGCGGCCGCTGCCATCATGCCCAGGGCTGCTCTTGGGCTCCAGCCCCGCCCCCAGTCTGCAGCGTCCGGCACACTGACGCTCCTGGGGACTTCCCACAGCCCCCCCCCCGTGACCCCAGGGGACGTGCCCAGCCTCTCCTGAGCGTCTCCAGGGGTTTCTCAGACAGGCTCACATTTCACTCTGTGCCCCTGTCTCTGTCTCCCCCGTTGCACTGGCAGGGCATGCTCCTCCGTCTGTCCCTGCGCTGGGGTCGGAGGCGGGCTGATGAGACAGGTGCCCGGACCTCCTGAGGGGCTCATGGGGACGCTGGAGAGTGGCCGGCCCAACAGCTCAGGTGTCCCTGCTTACCCTGCCCCTCCCTGTCCCAGACTGTGGCAGGGCCTGGGCAGCCCCTCTCCTCCCTGCCTGCTGGGGAGCTGCCAGACCCCGGAATGGTGAGGGACGAGGGATGGGATGCCGGGAATGCCCTTGGGGACTCTGCGGCGACTCACGGACTTCTCTGCTCATGGATTTTCTCGGACCTCTTTGCACCTGCAAGAACAGGCTGGGGTTAGCACTGGCCAGGAGCCAGAGGCCTCGGTGGGGTCCGAGGCCCCCCACGTCTTGTCACCCCTGTGCCCTCGGCAGGCCTCAGGCAGGACTGAGGCCAGAGAGCTCACAGCAGCTAAGTGGACGGACAGCCCCCAACCAGGGGGGCCACCTGGCACTGAAAGGGTATTTGTTCATCATTTTTTTAAGAGAAGAGAGCTTAGAAAATGTGGGTGCCGGGCACAGCGTCCGGCCCCAGACACCGCCTTAGCCCAGCGAAGCCAAAGCCCCAGGCCGAACCAAACCCACTGCATTCAGGGGCAGTTTGGGGGCCACCGGCGCCCTTGGGGTCACCTCGCCAGGCCCATCAGACTGCCGCTTCTGACCACAGCCAGGTCTCCCCCGAGAGGGTCTCGGGGACACCCGTGCCTGCCTTCCCCCCTCACGCCCCCAGCACCCCCTTACCTGGGCGGGAGCAGCGCACACACAGGCTGGCGGCCACCCCCAGCAGCAGCAGTGCCACCCCGGGCCACAGCAGCTCGGTCCCCGAGCTCATGTCTGCTCCTGGCGTCCCCTCCTGCAGCGCTGCAATGGGGGCACAGGTGAGCAGGGGCCTCCAGGGATCTCGCCCCACACTCAGGTTCCTGACCCCACCGTGCCCCGAGGACCCGCAGCCCAGCCCAGGCCACAGCAGCGCCACCTTCCCCCTGCTCCCTCGAGGGACCCCGAACCAGCACCCCTGGCCCCCGGCCATGGCCACTCTTGGTAAGTGCTGGAAGGTGCTGGGGGCCACACGCAGCACCACACGCACGGTCCCACGCACACTCTCGCTCAATCCAGATAACCCTGCCCTTTGAAGGTGAGGTTCACCCTGCTTCATAAACTGAGAAACTGAGGCCAGAGAGCTCACAGCAGCTAAGTGGACAGACAGGATCCCAGCCCCAGGCCTCCTGCGAACCCACCTTGACTCCCTGAGGTCAGAGTCCGTGGTCCCTGCCTGCACAGGACCCCCCAATGCTCCTGCCCAACCTAGAGCACCTGAGGGCTTTTCTCTGCCTCCTGGGGGACCTGGGAATGGGATTTGCATCCCCAAACCATCTGTGAAGTCAGGGAAGGCTTCCCAGAGGAGGTGGCCTGAGGGCATGAGCTGGGACAATAGGCCAGGCTGGAGAGAGGACGATCTGGGGAGAGGGGACCCCAAGACCTGCTGGCACCGGGCCAGCTTCCTGGGGGCCGCGTCGTGATGGCCAGGCCTCAGGGAAGCCACGCGCAGCCGCACGGCCTGGCCTGGGGAGCAGAAGCCCAGCCCTCTCGAGTGGGCTTCCGACGAGAATGGGTGCAACTGTGAAGAGACTCGTCCTCTTCAGGATGGCCGGGGACACGGCTGAGGGTGACCGGTCTCTGAGGACCCTCAGGAGTGTGTCTGCTCGGCGCCCGCCCATCCTCCTGCCTCGGCCAGTGGGGGGGAGGGCCCCCATGCCACGGCCAGGGACGGGGGCTGGGAGCCGAGGCAGGACTGCAGAAGGGGTGCTCCATGCTGCCGCCTCCTGTGCCGTCCCCCTCACTCGCCTTGTGACCTTGGACAAGGCTCAGAACCTCTCTATGCCCCCCAGAGCCATCTGATGACGATGACTCGAATCCCCAGCCGGGGCCTGTCACAGAGAAGCCCCTCCCCAGAAGCCAGTGAGTCAGTGGGAACAAGTGAATGCCCCGATCGTGTGACCCGCACGACCAATGTCACCCCAGGATGTTGTCTGGGGGTAGCTCGGCTCCCCCCGCCCCTCCCCCGACTCACCTGCTGCCCAAGGTGGGCCCCCCGCCAGCCCCTCGGCCACAGCCCTCGGCTATCTTGGTCAGTGTGAACTTGGAGCACCTGGTCTTGGAGGGAGGATTCCTGGGATCGGATCCTGCCTATGCCTGGGAGCCTCCGAGCCTCAGTTTCCTCATTTATGAAATGGGAATGAGTCTAATGCTTTCCTCAAAGGGTGGTTGGCGTGATAAGTGGCCCGGCCTGGCTCACGGTCGCTCTCTTCCTGGAGAGAACTGCTGGGGTCCTATTTATGGCCGGCTGGTTTGGATGCTTCCCTCACTCTACTGACCCTTGACATCTCTGTCCTTTGGTCAGGACAGCGACTCTGCTCCCCAAACGGATGCAGGCACGGGTGGGTCACACACAGGTGTGACAGCCGAGACGCGGTCCAGCACCAGCCAACTCCAGAGTCCACTTAAGCCCCCGGAGCAAGGTTGGCTCTCGGCCCGACATTCCAGACCCTTCCAGGGCACTCTCCTCCCCGGGTGGACGGTCCTTTGCCCAGAGGGCCCTGACACCCAGAGGCCCTCCTGCCTCCTGGAGGCTGCCATCCTGGAACGAGCGGAACCCCTGCCCCCCCCCCCACAGGCTGTGCAGGGCTCGGGGCAGGCCTGTCTGGTAGACTCATCCCTCCTCGAGATGCTGTGTGTAGCACGGGGCTGGGCCCTGGCTGGGCATGACCACCGTGAGCCCTGTCCCTGGAGGTCCCTAAGGCCCAGAGCAGTGGGAAGGGGCGGCACGGGTGGCCTGCTTGGTCCGGGGTTGGCTGAGTGGCCCGCAGTGAACACGGCGGAGAGCTTGGCCAGAGCCTGCCCGCCTGGCTGCCCCAGACACACAGGCCTGCGCCACAGGGCCCGAGGTTCGGGGAACCCGGGAGGGGCTGGGGCCTGAGGGGAGCCAGGGCCGATGCGTGGGGCACCTCTGCGACGGGCTCTGTGGCCCGTGCATGGCAGCACGTGTGAGAGACCCCCGAAACCAGCCCCCCTCGACCAAGGAAGTAAAGGGAGGCTCAGAGAGGTGCAGACGGCGTCCTGGGTCACACCGAGAGAGAGGCACAGAGCCAGGGTCCACGCCCATGCAGGCTGGCCGCAAATGCCACACGCCTTCTCCCACTTTTATATTAAATTTGAAAAAGTCATGAACTAGTTTTGAAAATGGAGACTGAAATTTAACAAACACTCATGTGTCTGGCCCAAACTGAGTAAGTTCTGTGTCTGTCTCTCTCACTCGTGCTCCCACCCGGGTTCTGAAAGCAGGTGGGGGGAGGAGCTGGGCCCCCCGAGGAGAGGCCCCGGTGTTCCCCAGAAGGCCCCAAGGGGCCGGCAGGGCTGGGCGGGGAGGGGAGCGAGGTGGCTGCCACCGGCAGTTCTCAGGCCGAAATAGCAGAAAGGGAAGTGGGCAGTTTCCATTTGAACAAGGTTTGCAAAGGGCCGGCTTCGGGGAAGTTCGGGCCGGGTTGAGCGTTGGAGCCTCGGAGACCACCCTGTCCAATCCCCCAGACCCTCCCATGCTGTGGATGGGGAAACTGAGGCCCAGTGGGGCGGTAGGCGGACGGGGCGGTGAAGTGAGAGGTGGACCCCAGCTGGAAGCCCTGTCCATCGGGCTTCATGTGAGGCTGGCCAGGGGCCCTCCGAGGGGGCTGGCCGGAGGGAAAGAGGGGGCAACGGGGCCCAGGCGGTGATGCAGATGGTGAAGGCAGGGTGGCTGGGGGCCTGGCCAGCCAGGACCACCTGTCACAGAGCCAGGCACAAGGAGCCCCCAGGGCCTGCAGCAGTTGGCCCCTCAGAGCCCCGGCAGAGTGGCAGGTGGTCAGAGGCTGGGTGGGGGCGGAAGGGACAGTAGCTTCCCCCCGCCTGGGGCAAGACCTGGCACACCGACCGGCCTGCGGAGTCTCACCCTCACCAGCAGCCCCGTGGCAGGGGTGTTATGTCCCATTTTGCAGATGAAAAAACTGAGGCTCATGGCCCAGGTGGCTGCTTTCCTGGCCCCCGGCAGCCCCTTGCCAGGCTCTTGCAGTGACGGGACCACCCGGGGGGCTTCCTGGCTGTGCGGGCCGGGCTGGGGGAGGCAAAAGAGGATGGGGCTCCAGAAACAGGCTGCTCCTCGAGGGCTGCAGGTCGGGGCGCCAGGGCAGGAGTGGGGCCAAGGGCGGGGGCTGCCCTGTGGGGTTGGGGGCAGCCTCAGGGCCCTGCCCCGGGCTGAGCTCCAGGCGCTCCTAGGAAAGGCTTACCTGAGGGTCGAGGGCTCCTCACTGCGGCCACCCCATCCTGCACCCACACACCTGCAGCGCCACACACACTGGTGGGCAGCGGGCAGCGGGCAGGCGACAGGCTTCCTGTCAGCCCTGAGTCACTCGCACATCCGCCGCTGCGCCGGACAGACGCGGCTACAAACAGATGGGGCGGGGGCGGGGAGAGTCAGAAACAGGCTCAGAGAGAACAGGAAGACATGGACACACACGTAAACACAGAAAGTGACACAGAGAGGAACAGAGTCACGCACCGAGGGACGGGGAGAAGGAGAACGAAACGGAGGCACTCACACAGACACACCTGGGCAGAACAAGCAGGAAGGACACGCGTGCAGAAACCCACGCCCCACTGAAGACCGCGCAGAGGGAGAGACCCCATGGCGGGGACAGAGAGGGACAGGTAGAGACTGAGCCTGAGATGGACCAAGAGACGCAGAGACAGACACCCAGGCTGTCAGAGTCCCAGAGGACGAGACAGACAGACACAAAGGACATGGGACACGGGTGGGCAGGGACAGAGACCAGTGGGACAGTGGCCAATGCATGTGTGGGCAGAGCAGATGGAACAAACGACCACAAAAGATGCCTTTGTGCGCCAGAGGCAGCAGGACAGGAGGAAGGACAGTCCCATCCTGCTTGTTCCTGCCTGGGAGTCCTGTCACCCCCATTTGCAGTCGAGGCTCCTGGCTCAAGGGAGGACAGGCTCGGATCGTAGCCACATCTGTCCAGTGCCACCCGTGTGCCCAGTCCTGGCCCTCAGGTGTCCCCAGTCTCCACAGAGGTGAGGGTGGAGCGAGACAGTCAGCGTCCTGGCACCTGGGAGAGGTCACTAAACTGCACCCAGCGAGTTGTGTGCTGGGCCTCATGCTACTGGTCATCGAGCAACTTGCATCCCGTGGCAGCCCGCCTGCTGGAGACACCAGGGAAGAGCAGGAGGGTGTGGCACTTCAGAAGCCGGGCCCCCAGCCCCGGACTCCTGGATGCCTGGGATGCCAACCCTGGTCTCCTTTGGGCCGGGGGCTGGGCTTCTATTTCAGCACTTGTTGAGGGCGAGGGGAGGTGGAGGCACAGACCGGTGGCTGGGCCACACTGCTGCCACCCTGTGGGCAAGGAGGGCAGTGCATGCCCTGCCTCCCATGGTGGAACTGGGACAAGGCCATCAGCTCCCAGATTTGTGCTGCGCAAGTAACACCACGCCCCCTCGTTCTGCCCCACGGTGACAGGAAGACAGGCTCGTGGAGGCAAGGCTGGATTTGAAGCCAGACATCAAAGGCAGTCCTCCTCGCTGGGACCCCTTGTTTTGTCTGGCCCTTCCTCACAATGGGCACAAGCCTGCATGGGCCTCCCCCAGCCCTGGACTGTGCACCTGGGCCCGGCCACCTGCTCTGCCCCCTGCTTCCTCCCAGGCCTGTGCACTGGGAGGTGCTGGAGAGGGGTGACCTCTGGCCATGGCCAAGTCAGGGGTCCACCCACAGTGGGGCCTACCGACCAGTTTGGACCCGCCATGGGCCCATTTTTCCAGCCACAAAACAAGGGAGTTGTCAACCCCAGGACACTTAGTGGCTGGACCTGAGTGGAAGGAGGACATGCTCTGTCCGTCTGGTCAATTCGCATAGTCTCCAAGCCTCAGCCACCATTCAGCTGTGAATTTGAAAATAAACTTTAAAAAACTGGGTGTTTGGCCAGGCGCGGTGACTCACGCCTGTAATCCTAATCCTAGCACTCTGGATTGGCGGGAGGATCGCTTGAGGTCAGGAGTTCGAGACCAGCCTGAGTAAGAGTAAGACCCCCATCCCTACTATAAATAAAAAGAAATTAGCCAAACAATTAAAAATAGAAAAAATTGGCCGGGCATGGTGGCCGCATGTCTGTAGTCCCAGCTACTCGGGAGGCTGAGGCAGCAGGATTGCTTGAGCCCAGGAGTTTGAGGTTGCTCTGAGCTAGGCTGACGCCATGGCACTCTAGCCCAGGCAACACAGTGAGACTGTCTCAAAAAAACACACCAAAAAAAAACTGAGTGTTCATGTCCAGTTGTATAAATTCTAGTACACTTAGTTTTTCAACAACTCAATATTTAGTATATTACATTTTTTTAAATTGTGATAAAATATACATGGTATAACATAAGATTTACCATTTAAAAGTATGCATTCATGGGCATTAATTACATTCAATGCTATGCAACCATTGCCACTATTTCTAAAACTTTCTCATCACCGAACAGGACTTTTCAGTTCACAGCTGAGTGAACAGTGCACATCTGTGCACATTTGTTATAGAAGCAAGATATCGAGAATAATGCAAGAGCTCTAAACAATTCTGGGGGCCATAATCCCAGCACTTCGGGAGGCTGAGGTGGGAACATCTCTTGAGGTCATGAGTTTGAGACCAGCCTGGGCAACATATCAAGAACCCAGTATCTACAAAAAATAAAAAAATTAGCCAGGAGCAGTGGTGCACACCTGTAGTCCCAGTAACTTGTGTGGCTGAGGCAGGAGGATTGCTTGAGCCCAGGAGTTGGAAGCTGCAGTGAGCTATGATGATGACACTGCACTCTAGCTTGGGGGACAGAGGAAGACCTGGAAGACCATTTCTAAAAAAACCCAGTTCTGGGGCTGAGAATCTTCCAGGGTCATACATGTCTTAAAGCATCAAGAAAGCTACTGATTGGCCGGGTGCGGTGGCTCAAGCCTGTAATCCTAGCTCTCTGGGAGGCCGAGGTGGGCGGATCGTTTGAGCTCAGGAGTTCGAGACCAGCCTGAGCAAGAGCGAGACCCCATCTCTACTATAAATAGAAAGAAATTAATTGGNTGTGAGCTAGGCTGACGCCATGGCACTCACTCTAGCCTGGGCAATAAAGTGAGACTCTGTCTCAAAAAAAAAAAAAAAAGAAAGCTACTGATTTTCTATTTTTTCTTTTTTTTTGAGACAGAGTCTCACTGTCACCCTGGCTAGAGTGCCATGGCATCAGCCTAGCTCAGAGCAACCTCAAACTCCTGGGCTCAAGCAATCCTTCTGCCTCAGCCTCCCAAGTAGCTGGGACTACAGGCACATGCCACCATGCCCAGCTAAATTTTTTTCCTATATATTTTTTAGTTGTCCAGCTAATTTCTATTTTTAGTAAAGATGGGGTCTCGCTCTTGCTCAGGCTGGTCTTTAACACCTAACCTCAAGGGATCCTCCAGCCTCGGCCTTCCAGAGTATTAGGATTACAGGCGTGAGCCACCATGCCTGGCCAGCTATTGATTTTCTTGAGAAAAATGTACCTCAGGAACCCATTTACCCAACTGAATCTAGAATATTCCCCCATTCTGCCTTCCCCCAACTAAGTAATTGCTTTTTGTTATGTATGTGTATTTAGAAAGTATTTAATCTTGTGAAGAATGCACCATGTTGTACGTAAGCACTTGGAGCTTATCCTCCACCTCTTAGTGTTGCTATGATCCGCCAGTGTCGCGTGCGGCATTATTCCTTCAGCCTGCAGCATGATAGTCCGTCATCTCAATATGGTTTCTCTCTTGCTCTATCAGACATCAAATTGGTTTCAGTCTTGCTGCTGTGCATGTCTCTCGGGCACATAGCCAGGAGGGGAGCTCTGGGGTGCAGAGTATGGGAATGTTCAGTTAATTTCCAAAGTGGCTGTACCCGTTTACACGCTCACCTGTAATATGTAAGACACCCACAAACCTTCCAGCAACTGGTTCACCGGCTTTTTGATTTTTGCCATTTCAATGGGTATAAAATAGTTTTTCATTTCCTTGAAGCCTTATTAACAACTCCTTGATCACTCATGAGTCCTAGGCATAGTTTTTTGGCCATACTTCATCTTTTGTGAAATACCTGCTAAGGTACTGCTTCAATTTCTACTGGGTTACTTTCTTCTTACGGATTTGTAGGAACTCTACATATATCCATCATCTTTTTTCAATTTGTAACTTGTTTCTCCATTTTATGCTTTGATAAAATGTCTTTTAAAAAAAATCTGGTGAGCATATTCTTAACTTCAATAGAGTACGAGTCATGAGAAAGGCTTCTATCAATTCCAAGGAATCCTGGTGCTATTTATGGAATTTCTGGTGTGCCTCTCTCCCCATCTTGTTGAGGAGAGCTGGGCCGTTTACTGCCTCCCACAGTGCAGGAAGTGGCAAGTACAGGAAACGAGTTCTCTCCAGGCCGGAATACCAAGAGCCTATTGCTGTGAAATGGTGCACTTTTATCTGTATGATTTAACATTTTACAGAGTTAGAGGGTGGCTCCAGATGGCAGACGAGGCTAGCAGTAGGTTATAATTAAGTACCTAGTCTTTGTTATTTTGGTTCACTTTCAAACCAAAAACTTGCAAAGGGAGGACTCTAAGGTCATGGTGCTTCCTAAGTGAGAAAGTGACTCAAAACACCTCAACATTGTTAAAGGTTGGTTGAAACACACAACGAAGCGCAAAGCTTCTCACCAAAGAAACAAAACCAGAGGTGGCCAGGGACAGCCCCACTTCCTTACTGAAGCCCAGAGAGCCTGGCCCTTGCCCTTCTGTGCAAGGACTTCCTTCAGGGTGGACATTTCAGGCTGCTTCACCATCCTACACAGCAGGAAAACCCGAGTTCTGGGTTAATTAATTAGCTCTTCTTGTTCTAGACTTAATCTCTGTTAAGTAATCTCCCTCCACTGAGAAAGCCAGGCTGTTCCCTGGAAATCACGAATTGAGAGTGGACGCCAGATAACAGTCCCAACACCTCCCCCTCCTTACCCAGCCCGCACCTGCCACCTCTTTCCTTCCCGCCTCCTGCTAAGACCTCCGAGAAGCAGCAAGAGTTCTGAGTCACGACGGAAAACCCAGGTTTCTGGAAGTCGGCTGTGGACACACATTTCCCTTCCTAGGCTCTGGAGCCCAAACCACAGGAAACTGCTGTCAAAAGTGAGTCAAAAAGTATCAAGCCCGGGAGAAACAATCCCACCCCTGCCAAAACGGACACCGAGGTAAGGACATTCTTTAGAAAGGGCCTCACTTGGCACACCATGAAGTTTTGGTTCTCTTTAGTCAGTTTTAGAACAGGAGAGAGAGAAGCCAGGTACCAGCTACCTATCTAAACCCTTCTCAGGAAATGGCTGTCGCAAATTTTTACAAAAATGACTCTCTTGGCTGGGCATGGTGGCTCATACCTGTAATCCTAGCACTCTGGGAGGCTGAGGCGGGAGGATCACTCAAGATCAGGAGTTCAAGACCAGCCTGAGCAAGAATGAGACCCGGTTTCTACTAAAAATAAATTAACTGCACAACTAAAATTATATAGAAAAACAAAAATTAACACAACTCTCTCCATCCACTCACTCATCTTGGAACATACGTACCCTTAATCCAGTTACTTACAGATGGGAGGCAGGTACCGAAAAGCTTTATGTATCTACCTGCCAAGGGAATGGTGCTTGTTGTGAGAAGGAACCTTTGCACAGCTGCAGCAATGTTCAGGGAGGCCAGGAGAGAGCTGCACAAGCTCCTCTTCAGTATTAGAAAACCTCCCAATGACTGTGAACTGCAGCTGTTTTAAACATGGGAACGTTCCACAGGCCCTTCAGAGATGGAGCCCACAGGACCCTTGGATAGAAGTCTCGTAGCTGGATTTCAAGTCTCTGGCCAGGCACAGAAAATCTCTACTGAAGACGAAGTCCCAGCTCAACTTAGAGTAGGACGGTTTCTGTCTTCAGGATCTCCCTGCTTAAACACCAGGAGGCTCTGAGTCCTCTCCTGCATGGCTGGGAAGCAGTCCAAGCAATAGCCCCTCCAGGCACTCAAACAGCACCTGCCCTACCCACCTTATTCCTAAAATTCAGCTGTAGTCCTGCTTCATACATCACCTGCAGAGGCCCTACCTCATGGTGGGATCTGCATCGGGCCAGGCCCTCACTGCCCTCCCACAGACGGCCGGGCCTTTCCCAAACACACGCAGAAGCCCTGCACTCTGCCCGCAGAGCCCACCTTTGCTTACAGAAGCACATTTGAAAAACTACCAGATGGCAAAACATGTAGCAGTGCCTCCCCAAAGTAGACCTGAGTGCCACAAAGCAGCACCCATTAGTCATGAGAATTTCTTTTACAAACAAGCAGTTGTTACAAGCAGGCACACATTTGTGTAAATACTTGGTTTTCTCCATCTGGAAAAAAAAATTATGTTCTTTACCTAACCAAAAACTACCACTAGACTTCTGGGGTTCCTGTCTGGTTAAGAAAATTACATTTTTAGGAAGTGACAGTGGAAAAAAGAAGAGAAAAAAATTGGCATCTTATTTCTAATCAACAGTAGCTTTAAAAATAATCCTACTAGGCCGGGTGCGGTGGTTCACGCCTGTAATTCTAACACTCTGGGAGGCCGAGGAGGGCGGATTGCTCGAGGTCAGGAGTTCAAAACCAGTCTGAGCAAGAGCGAGACCCCGTCTCTACTATAAATAGAAAGAAATTAATTGGCCAACGAATATGTATAGAAAAAATTAGCCGGGCATGGTGGTGCATGCTTGTAGTCTCAGCTACTCGGGAGGCTGAGACAGTAGGATTGCTTGAGGCCAGGAGTTTGGGGTTGCTGTGAGCTAGGCTGACGCCACAGCACTCACTCTAGCCTGGGAAACAAAGCGAGACTCAAAAAAATAAAATAAAATAAGGCCGGGCTCGGTGGCTCAAGCCTGTAATCCTAGCTCTCTGGGAGGCCGAGGTGGGCGGATCGTTTGAGCTCAGGAGTTCAAGACCAGCCTGAGCAAGAGCGAGACCCCATCTCTACTATAAAGAGAAAGAAATTAATTGGCCAACTAAAAATATATATAGGAAAAATTAGCCGGGCATGGTGGCACATGCCTGTAGTCCCAGCTACTTGGGAGGCTGAGGCAGCAGGATTGCTTGAGCCCAGGATTTTGAGGTTGCTGTGAGCTAAGCTGACGCCATGGCACTCACTCTAGCCTGGGCAATAAAGTGAAACTCTGTCTCAAAAAAATAAAATAAAATAAATAAATAAATAAAATAAAATAAAATAATCCTACTAAACCCGTGACTTACAGGAGACTCTCCTAAAGGTAGATGGTGCTTCTCAATTTTAACATTTTTAATTTTACAAACAGCAAAAAAGTATTCAAAAATAAAGACAAGCATTAAATATTACGTAAGGTTTTCTTTTATTTAAAAGATCATTCACAAAATACCATATCCATAGATTTACTTTCTGTCATATAGCTGAATGTGTTAAGTGTTTGGAATTCCATTCTTACATTTAAAAGTCAACTGGATTGCCCAGAAGTTTAGATGAGTGTTTTGTTCTTTTTCTTTTCCACATTGAAGATGTGAGTAGGTCATCTGAAAGCATCAGGTTTGATTACAACCACATAATGCATGTCTTTCTTAAGTTAAGTATTGGTGTTACACAAATGGTTCTTATCTCGGAAGCAGAGAAGCTGACAGGTGGAAGGAAGGAGAGGCGAGAGAGTTCTGTAGATTGCTGAGACCTTGTAACAGAGACACAGTAGGAGAAGCTGAGGATGACAGCTGGTGACCAACTACTTACTACCTAAGCACACCATGCTGTGCAAGCCAGGCCACCCTGGGCTCCACAGTCATCAGGGAGGGCCTCTTTCCCCAAGGGCTCTAGCTGCTGGCTGTCCCTGAACTGCTCCCAAGGGGACATACTGGGACTCCGGTGCTAAAAATTTTCCTTTGTTCACACACAAGTGTTCAAGTTCAAAAGCCTAACCTTCTATACCCAAGTAAGTGTTAAACACTCTACACAGGAACGGTAAATTTTGTCCAAAAGATGAGGCAGCAAACCTAGACATTTATTGTCATCTATAGTTAATTTAAGGTTCTTGACAGCTCTGCATAGTAAAATTTTCAATTCACCAAATGAAATAAAGTGCCGGATTCTAGGCCCATTTTCACCATGAATTTAAGGGGTGATGGAAGCACAGTATCTCACATTACCTATACTAGAAACAAACAAAATACACGGATAACAGGGATTAGGAGAAAAGCAACGTCGGCGCTGTGCATCAGCCCGGCGCAGTGGAAGCACCACCCCCCCTCAATCCCCAAAGCGCCTCAAGCCCAGCAGAAAAGAAACAAGCTGGCATCTGGTACACCCAGCCAGAGAGGAACCTCTTACATCCGGTGAAAGGAGTGAACTAGTTTGGACACGACCTCAAAAGAGCAGTAACAAAAACACATGAACACATTAGAGCATTCAATTCATCTTCTATGTGGACTCCCCACCAATATTCCATAATGACCCTTCTCTTCCAGGTTTTACTGTTTGAAATGTGAGCCTATCCTGCTCCAATAGTCCGCATGGGGAGGGGGGAACAGAGACAGGACTACCTATAAATAGGAACGGAAAGGAATCTGCAAGGATCAACAGATATTTTTATCCTTGTTTTGAAAACAAGGTGCGTCAAATTCTGTATGTCAATCACAGCTGAATAAAAACAAGATACAGTTCAATTTGTTAGTGACTTCCATTTTTCCCCCCTCTTGGAAGCCACAGCAATACAGAACTCAACATGCAAGGCAGAAGAGAAGGACCAGAAAATCAAGAGATGCCTGGGGTCTGGCCAGTGTGTCTAAAGTAAACAGAAAGCAAAGGAGAAAAAAACGAAGCAGAACCTCAACCCCACAGCTCCCGAGTGGTGGCTGCCTTAGACCCTCCACAGAAACTCCTGTTCTGTAAGAAAAACAAGGAGCAAGAAGGAAAAAGGACAGAAGGAAAATGGGGAAGTGGGAGGGAAGAAAAAAAAGTACAAACAGGCACTAGATAGATACAGCAAAGCCAAGAATGTACTAAAAACCACTTGTTAACAGCTGACATGCATTCACAAGCTCTGTGTTTCCGTTGTAAGAAAGGAGGACAATGTCAGGCGCGGGAATGGTGACTGCAGGACTGCTGCCCAGGGGGCCAACCAGGCTGTGGTCTTGCTCTAACCCCCACACCCCATTCCCTCCCAACTGTAGGCTCA
Source organism: Mirza zaza (assembly GCA_008750895.1). Taxonomy (NCBI): domain Eukaryota; kingdom Metazoa; phylum Chordata; class Mammalia; order Primates; family Cheirogaleidae; genus Mirza; species Mirza zaza. The sequence continues at coordinate 48,274 of VSMD01140653.1, forward strand.
TTCTTGCTCCCTCTGAACGACTTCCTCTCTGGGCCTGGCTCCCCCGAAGATAGCAGAGTTGGGATTGGCTACTTGATTGAGGGGTGTTGCAACTGTTCGAGGTTTAAGCTGGAGTCGTGGTCTCTGAGCTCTTTCCTCTGGGGAGGAAAAAACATTGTTTATAAAAGAATGGATCCCACTTCACGTTCAGGCAAAATAACCAAATTGATGTTGATCCCTATGGCCCAGCCCATTTTCTAAAATTAACAGCCTTAAAGAACTACTACTAGTCCATCAGCAAATGCTTTAATAAAGGTAAACTTCCTACTTAAGACAAAGGGGGGTGACCTATGGCACCAACTGTGTGTGAAATAAGGAGAATTTATGTGGGGCGCAGTCAACACATCATGAAAAGATGCTCTCCCTTTACAGATGACCACCATACCTTCTGTTGGTTCTCTGAAATCCATGTTGGATCCACGAAGGGGAGGGCCATCTCTGAAACGACTGCCCATAGGAGGGCCTGTTCGCCGGTCACCTGGGCGACTACCTCCCCTGCCTCCTAAGAAGTCATCCCTGAAGCCTGAAAAAGAAAGATGACACTGAATCACTTGTCAACCAACTGTCTAAAGCGGTTATACAGTAGTCTGTGTATGGTTCTGAGTTTAATTTTAAATTCTTTAGTTTATCCAGCATCTGAAGTTTTTTCCGATCCAAAGTAAAGTGCAATGAAATCGTTCCAAATGTGAATCTGCTGGGCAGTTACAATGCTTTAAACAGACTTTTCAAATAAAAAGAATCAGGAGCTTAGGAGAGATAAATAAAACAGCTGTTCAAATTCTCAGCTTTCAGGAAAAGTGGAAAATTACCATGAAACTGTATTTTAATGTGGCTTAAAACAAAACAAAAATCTTTAAAAACAGGTTTAATTGCATTTTCTAATATAAATCTAAATAGTTATTTAAAAAGGTAAACCTGAAATTTAGAAGCATTTATAAACACAGAACATGAAATCACAAGAAAAAGCTATATGAAGACGAAATAAAAATACGAAGTCACCTCTGGGTGACACTCCCCATTTTCCTGTTTCTGCTGCGTTTCGGGTGTGGATCATTCTAAAAGCAAAGCACCTGTGTGGTAAACAAAGCGGTTATCCAAGGAAGACCACTCCCTACAGAGGGGCAGAAAGGCAAACACCTCACACCCAACCTGCACCTCCAGGGGAGAGGGGAAGGAAGGTTCTTTCCCATTAGTGAATTGTCTTTTAGCAGAAGCAGACTGCATCTTACTTGTAATTGTTGGAATTCTCATCAGTATGTAGAGAGAAGACTATTTCTCAGTAGCTTTCAAGAACCTTAGAGGCTTTCTTGTATTTAAGGGAAAGTCTCTCACAGGGGGGATTAAACCCCTTAAACCTTTAACAGTATAGCCTACTGAAGTTTGAGTTAAAATTTAGTAAAAATAAATTTAAGGAATAAGACCATTAAATAAATAAGTTTGCTCCCTTTGTTTAAGCACCCAAAGGTGACTCTCTCCAGGGATGGTGCCATGGCTCAAAGTTTTAAAGAACTTTGAGGAGAGCTTTCAAAAGCCTGAAGGATATTCTACATTCAGTTGATTCTCATTATTCAGACTCCACATGTGCAAATTCATCTAGTCACTAAAAATTTACATGTAACCCCAAATCAATACTTGTGGCACTTGTACACCTGTGCACAGAGCAAGGGAAGACTTGAGTGACCAGATGTGCTCACTCCCGGCTGAGGTAGAAAAAGGCAACATTCTGCCTTCTTTCAGCTCTTAAAATGTAAACAAGAGTCTTGTCACAATCTATTTAGTGCTAGGTTTTTTGCCCTTTTGTGTTTTTTGGTGACTTTATGGTTTAAAATTGCCCCCAAATGTAGTGCTGAAGTGGTGCCTGGTGTTCCCAAGTGCAAGTCGGCCGTGCTGGGCCTTTCAGAGAAACAGGAGCAAGGGAAGCTTCATTTGGGCTTCTGTTCTAGTACACTATAGAGTGCTACAGCTGGCCATTTGAAGTCAATGTTAATGACTCAACACTATACACTAAATGAGGTGTCTTTAAACAGAAACACACATAAAGCAAAGTTAGGTATTGATTGGTAGATGAAAATGTGACCACAAGCTTGCAGGAACCCAATCCTGTATTTCCTCTGGAAGCAACAGTTCAGTATTGGCTAATTCAATGTTCTAGTGACTTTATGGAACACAACTACTTTGAATAAGGAGAAACAACTCTATCGCCAATGGTGGCACATTTAGGTGCTTTAAGGGTGGTAAGAATTTTGGAAATTATTTCAAACCCAGTTCACAGAGTTGAACAATACATGGACAATTCTAAATGGGTTTAGACCAATAGGAACTGCTTTGGGGAAAATACATTTGGATGTGCAGAGTCAATTATATGGTCCTTTAAAAAGTCTTTTAACAACTAGAGACATGACAATTTTGTTAAACAAGCTTAATTCTTTTCTGAGCACTTAACTTGACATTTTCCCCAATCTAATCTAAATAGGAAGTGTGCCTCTCCATGTGAGTATGGAAGTTACACCCTTTAATATGAGATTAAATAATTTTTGCTACCAGTTTTAGCATGAAACACATCAGCACACACTTGCACTGGTGAGGCAAATAAACACAATTGCTGCTCTGTCAGGGTGCATGATATAAAGTACCGTATAGAAAAAAAATTAGCATACATTAATATCAACTGAAAGCTCATTTCAAAACCTCTTATGAAATAAGCAATGGGAAAATTATGAAGGAAGAGAGCAACATCTGACATTAACAAGTATCTTTAATCAAGATCATTGACAGCATTCTAGGAAGCAAGCTATTTATGACAATCTTCAGAGTTTTCTTTACAAGTTTAGTTTAACACACTATTTCTGGTGGTGGGATGTTTTTATTTGCTTTCTTCTTTGTATTTTGTTTCTTTACAATGAGCATGTATCATTAAAAAAAATAGCACCATTCTAATAAAGAATAAAAAAGATCTATTTCTGTATCAAATCAGCCATTACTCCATCACATGAGCACATCAGGTTTTAGATGTCACCACACACTGCAGTTCACACTGGAACTGGCGGGTGGTAAGGCTGTGGCATGCTCACTGTGTCCCTGCCCGAGCACCAGCGGCCAAGCTAAGCCAAGAGTAGAAGGCGTTAGTTACTTAGGTAACGTCCACAGCACCTGCAAATACAAAACTGGCAGGTCAAGGGCCACCACTCACTTTGAGCCACTGGTTAGCTTTGAGAAGACATTTGTTGCATGTTTCAATCAGAGACTAGCTTATACATAAAATTACAGGTTTACTGGATCATACTGTACTTTTATGAATAAGCTCATTTCTGACTGGCTATAGGACTTTTAACAACTAAATTATTCAACAGATAGTCATCTGTTTAGCTAAAGCAGTAGTCCTGGAAATGAATTTAAGAATTTCAGACTCCCAAGACAGCTTTCATCAGTCTCTCCCATACTTACCAATTATTTTATGTGAGTTTTGTTTTGATGGGGGGATGCTGATGTTCTTATATAGTGGAAAGAACATCTCAAGTTTGTGGGAAAAAAATCCTTGTTTTTCTTTTTTCTACCCTTCTGTTACAACTGACATTTTTATCACTTGTATAAAAAACTTTATATATTTAGAATTAAAAAATAAAAAGTAGGGATAAAGAAATGCTTAGGAGACCAACCCTGAGTAAAGACACAGAATTGGTCTGCCTGGGCTGGCAAAAAAAAAAAAAAGGGGACAGTGAAGACAATCATATCCGACATTAAGGAATTGGAGTTCTATCACTTCAAGAGAAAAACAGGCCACCAGGACTACCTCTTACTATCTAAGAAGTAGCCACAGCTAGGAGGCTTTCTGTAAACTTCTAGGACCTCTATACTACAGTTTTCCAGAAGTATTAGTATTTTTCTTTGTGCCATATGCAAAACCATTGAGAAGTTTCCCTGGGCTAGAGCCTGAGAAAGGGTCTCACCTGCACACAGTGGAGCCCTCAAGTCCTCCCTAGCACAGGCTCTAACAGGCTCTTGCATGCCTGGCTACCTTTCAGGAAAGTTTTATTTGTTAAAGGAACTAAAGTAGTAGTCCGGCCAGGCGGGCTACTCACAAGAAACATACAACAGCAGCAAGGCCACTGGAAAAAAGGTAAGTGGTGATACTTTAAATACTGATACCGGAATTGAAGTCATCCCGGGAATCCCATCCACCTCTAGATTCTCGAGAGCCACCCATTCCTGAGGATACACAAAAAAGATAAAGTTGAGGTCGTATCATTACCTTGCTGCACAAACATGGAAAAATTCATGTGGAAGATGTACAACTCATGTGATGGGAAGTTCAATGAAATCATTGTAAGAGTTTTTGCTGCCAACAGAAAAAAAACCCCAGGCTTGCAGAAGCATCATCCATTCTTTCTAAGACTTTATGCATATTGTTAAGAGCTCACAAGGACCTATCAGACCTACAAGATAAGAGTTCTACTAGTAATGTTCAAGAATCATAATCAGTGGGCATATAGCAAGTTTTTATGATGTTCGGTTTTAAAAGAACCAATCACCTCTGTCATCTGGTCCACCTTTTCTGAATCCAAAGCCACCTTTATCTTGTTTTCTGCCTTCTGCAATGTCCACACGAAGTGACCGATCACCCAACAGCTAATGATAAGTGGAAAACAGTGTCAGTATTGGCAAGGCAAAGAATCCTGACTGCTAAATACAGAGAAACCTGAGGATACTTACTGCACCATCATATGTCAAAGCTTCCTTGAGGGAATCCACCTCATCGAATTCTACATAGCAGAATCCTGTAAGAGAAAGCAAACCCCCAATTCCTCATGCAATTCTGCGTTAAAGACACGGTGGGATCCTCTCTATATTTCCCTACATCAGAACTACCTTTTTTTGTTGCATCGAGATGACAGTAGACTAGTAGAACCTGAAAGAACATATTTTACTTTCCATAAACAGAATTTGACTGGTATTCCTCCCTCTCAATTATAGTTTATCAGTCGGAAAATGCTAATCAAACATGCATGGAAAGAGCAGCTGTGTTTTTATAAAGTTTTCTTCTTGTATGTTTTAACCATAACAATAAAACCTTTCTTCGGTCATTGTAGAGCTGTTCTGACTTCTGAATGACTTTATTTATACAAATTCGATACGTAAAATGCTCTGAAGAAAGAGACTTAGGGTGTCTACTAACTTACCACTCAGGTAGTTGATATAAAATTTGCTTCACAAAGCTAAAAATATATCCTCAGCAACAAGACCGGCAGGGGCGAGGAACTTGCAGCCTTGGGGACACATGTGGCCTCCTGGATCTTAGAGTACAGCCTTTTGACTGAATCCAAATTTTACAGAATAAATTCTTTTAATAAAGGAATTTCTTCTGTGAAGTTTGGATTCAGTCAAGGGGCCGCACGTGGGGATCTGGAGGGCCACCATGTGTCCCCAAGGCTGCAGGTTCCCCACTACCCTAGGTCCAAGCATGTGTTACTGACAACCCATGTCCCTGATGCTGTATTCTGACATTGTTCCTTCCTTGCTGTCTGGAGTCTGAGTTACATATTCCTGTACCCCAACATAAACTTACATGACCCATGTATCCTTACTCTGTATAATAACTACATTTCATCTTTGAAGCCCACTAGACTGCAAGTGCTTTGAAGCCTTGAGTTGAAACTTCCCCGTTTGCCATTTGTGTAAAGAATGTCCTGCCTTGGCTGGAGGATCCCCCCACCCTCAGCGTTCTTCCCTAAGTGCATTCAACGTTGAGACTAATTGAGAAAGCCACTCCCAAGTTCCATAAAGGCAACAGCCCAATCATGCATCTCATACTCTAGAGCTGCTAAACTGAAGATGATCCTCTATGAGACAAACTCCAACACCTGGGGCTATTGATCCAACCCAAAGGCTGGGTTCACCCACAAATTTTTACACCAAGTTTGAATTCCTAATGCTTGCTAGCAAGCAAACTGGTGGGACTTACTTTCACAAGCTTAATGATTTGTTTTCATTGTTTATGTACTATGTATGGCTTCAGGTTCTAAAGTTGCAAAGATTACCACCACCTATACATAAAACCACTCAGATCAGCAGTGGTTTCTCTGCTTCGTGTATAGCTGTCCATCATAAGTCACTCTGTACCTTTCATGGATATACTTTTGGAATAATGTAAACCAAATATCCTTGCGCCCAGCATCATGCACTTAAATACTGGGTGCATTTTCCTTTGGGAAACCTTGAAACCAGGATAATGCTTATCTGATCCTTTATTCTTACTCCTCTCTGCTCGAGCACCCTAATGTGACACCTATCTATAGATGCTAAATCTAAAATTTGAGCCAATGCTATCCAAACACATGCTCCAAATTTACAAATGTATACTGACAATGCTAGGTATCTTTTGGATTTTATAATAACTGGATTATAAGAAAATGGCAAAGAACAAAAGTCCTCAGTTCTGTCTGTTCATTTCATTCCTGGTCAACTCCTTTAATGGCAGAGACAGGACTGCTATAAAGGTAAGACAAACAAACCTGGGCATATGCCATTATTTGTACAAACTGGATTGTGCATAAAACATTTTCCCCCAAGTGGAACTGAGGACCTATGAGTTAGAGTTAATGTAAATTTCAACTGCTTGGACCAGGCAAACCTTTAAAACAGTTTAATGATTAGAGCCTTCTAGTTCACTAACACATTTTCATTTAGAGCCCCTCCCCCAACCCTTTACAGTAATATACAAGAATTCCCCAAAACTCACCTTTAAATTTGTCTGTGTCTTTGTCTCTGACTAGCCGTACACTCCTTATGCTGAGATCCTTAAAGATAGCGTCTATGTCGCCCTGAACCGTATTAAAAGGTAGATTTCCTACATATGCTGTGTAGGGGGGCTCTGTAGGCAGCTCCTTCTGGCTACGGGAGCCATGGCCACCAGCACTGCCACGGGACCTAGGAGGAGACAGACAGGATTCAAGTCTGCCCATGTGTTCCTGTCACGGAGCAGGACAAGCCAAACAAGCAAAGATGTCTTCCACTCAGCCACATCAGCCAGCACCAGCACCCCAGGTGGAACACTCCACTCTAATGCACAGGAACAGCTTCTTGAAATTTTAAAGATTATAAAATATCTTTTATCAAAAAAGGTACCTTTTTGATGACCAAAACACAGAATGTGAGTAATACGTATTTTCGACCAATCGAATCCAAACATATTTTCTCCTAGTCACTTAGAATCTATCTGTATCTGCAAAGTACTGATATCCTCAACCTAACCAAATACCCTCCCTTTATTTGCAACCGTACTAAGAAATACAGACATGGACTGTCTGGCACACTGCATGCAGGAGGGATCATTGAGGCTAAGTTTAATACATAATACAACTGTTTCTCTCTTTTGCCTGACTATGGGCAATAAGAATGTCCTAATAAAAACCCTGGCTGCTGTGCAGCAAGTGGTGTGTGCATGCTACTCTCCATTCTCCATGCAATACTTTGCTGTGGCCCTAAACATACACTGTATGTACTACTAACCCATACAGACCTCAATGCCATTTCCTCAGTTTATCAAGTGTTAATTACTTTGCAGAGGTATTGGTTTAAATCCCAGCTCTGCCACTAACTAGTCATATGACCTTGAGGAGTCACTCAACTTCTCTAAGCTTTATTTGTAAAATTGGATTGACACTAACACAGACCTTGAATTATTGAATAATAGCAAACACAGCAGTGCTTCACACAGTGTACTTATGTATAGCAACAATCACATTATCGCCTCCAACTACAACCTGAGTTTATTAAAAATATAAATAAAAAATAAATGAGGTCATTATACATTTGTCCAAATCCATAGAGGTACAAGGGTGAACCTTAGCGTTCACCAAGAATGAACCCTAAGGTAATCTATGGCCTTTGGGTGACAAAGATGTGTCAATGTAGGTGCACTGACTGTAACAAATGTACCACTCTGATGCAGGATGTTGACAGTGGGGGAGGCTGTGGGTAGGGAGAAAGGGGGTATTTGGGAACTCTGTGTACCTTCTGCTCAATTCTCCTGGGAACCTAAAACTGTCCTAAAAAATAATGTCTATTTAAATAAAGAAATAATGAATGGAAACACTTTATATTAGTTGAGAAATGTTTCAGCTAATAAACGTAGAAGAAATCTTACAGGACTTATAAACCATTACCTCCAAACACCAGCATAGCAACTGATCCAGACAAGGCTTATCAACAGGTGCCAAAACCAGAGTAAAATGGTTTTGGGGGGACAAGAAATTCACATGATCTCAAATTATCACCCAACAATTATTAATGGGGGGGGGAGATCCTCTTCAAATGGAAAACCCTGTCAGTCATCACATTACCAGACAGGTAACTGTTGTTAATAAAGGGACAGGCTTATATTTCATGTCTCCTATTTTGGCATGGATTCTTCAAGTATGTCACAGTCATGAAATAAAAGGCAGAGGGACTCATGAGACATGACAACTAATAATGCTACATGGGATATTTGGATCATGGGAGAAACAGCTATGAAAGAAACGGCAGATGAAGAAATCTGAATATGGTATATACAGACACTGTATCAATGTTAAGTTTCTTAGGAAGAACAATGGAATCGCCATTAGCAGAATGCCCTATCAGAAGTGTCAACATAGCCAACATGTATTTTCAAACAGTTTAGCATGAAGGATAAGTGTGCAGGTATGTATATATAAGGATTAAGCAAATGTGGCAAAATATTACCTTTTGAATCTACCAATGTCCATTGTATCATTCTTTCAATCTTACTGCAGATTCGAACACTTTCTAAAGAATACATATGGAAAACTAAGTAGAAAAAAAATTAAAATGGGGGGGTGTTCTTTTGAAAGGGACAATTAAAACAAATGGGTCCCTTCGCTACAGTCATCCTTCTTTTTGCAAGGGAAATATTAATACCAGACTTGGAAAACAACCTGCTTCCTTATCCACATACTGCTAACAATACCATGAAGCAAATTCCACATCTTCCATGAGATAAATTCCAGATATCTCAAATATCTGAATAGTATCATTCTTTAAAACATTTTTCTAAAGCAGAAGGACCAAGCTGTGATGGTTCTTAGATGGCAAAACTTTTTAAGTTTAACAATTCAGAATTCTGCTACTTCCCAACAGGAAGTCCTACATTCTAAGAATACCAGAGAAACAGGTTTACAAGTAGTAGACTGCAACCCACCGGTTCCTGCTTACCCCACCCTCCCTAGCTTAGTCAATGTGACTTATTCTGCATTTCAATACCTGTTGCCAACACTATTCTATCATTCCTATCTCTACAACCATAAATCCTAAAATATTTTCAGTAAGACACTCTTTAGGACTGGCTAATGAACATGTAAGATGCAGTATAAACATTTGGAAAACTGTCAAAATGGAGGATGAATTCTAAACACTTTAAGTTCATTTATTCAACAAACATCTGATGAGAAAATAATCTCTCGCACTCAAGTAGCTCAAAACTCAGTAGCACATATAAAACATTTATATAGGTACATATGCAGGTTATGTTTGTGCATAGATGTAAATACACGTAAAGCAAAAAGCTACAACAGTTTTTTAAAATTTAAGTGAGGCTGTGATAAGGAAAATGGAGGTAGGAAGATGTTGCACAGAAATGTATGGAAAGTGCTGGATGTAGAATAGAGAAAGAGGTGAGACCTCAGAGAGTACAGGGAGCCCAAGGAATGCTAATAAGGTGATGGGGGCACTAATAAAAATGCGGTAGGATAAGAAGGTGGCTCTCTGGCTTTGAGGAATATAGAAACACCTGGTGTTAGGCAAGTAATATTGGAAAAGCTAGCTAAATGTCAAGTGGAAGAACCTAGCCGCTCACTGGCGAGTTAATTCTGCAGTACAGATGAACCAAGCCCGTCAACTTGTTCAGGTCACTCTAGCCTCATAAAATTGCCAGTGGCTTAATACTCCAGCCCTTTCAATAATTACCAAAGCAGTCCTAAATGTTACCCTTCCCTGCCTGATGCAGTCAGTTCTAGAGGATGTCAGCATTTTGTTTTTTTTTTTTAGCTTTTCATCCAGTTCAATGAAGTCACTTACAGGGCAGTGGGGTTGGGCTATCTAAGTAGAATTTATTAATGCTAACATTTATAAACTGTCTACCGCAAAGGGTGAATAAGGCGAACCCCAGAGAGTACACATGTGTAAGAAGACACAATTCTGTTACCCATCAATTAATTTTAAAAAACCAAATATGAGACCCCATCTCTACTAAAAATAGAAAAGTTAGCTGGGTGTGGCGCTGCACACCTGTAGTCCCAGCTAGTTGGGAAGCTGAGGCAGGAGGATCACTTGAGCTCAGGAGTTTGAGGTTGCTTGTGCCCTGGGCTGACGCCATGGGCAACAGAGTAAGACTCTGTCTCAAAAACAAACAAACAAACAAACAAACACCAACGGGAAACTTGGTACCCTATAAAAATATACAACTATTATGTACGAGAGGGAGAGGGAGAAGGAAAAGGAAAGAAAGGAACTCTGAGCTAAAATGCCTGATACGTCTGACACTAGGCTGATGCTTAGGGGGGCAATCATCTGAACAAACTGTGTCACAGGATCATAAGTACTTTTGTAATAGATTAAAACAACACACACAGAGAGAACAGATTTGCTTGACATATTAGCTTGATGTAGGACTTCTGCCAAATTACCTCTGTTCCTCAGTTCTCTGGTCCATTATTTCATAAATATTTCAAATTTTGATTTAGAAAGAAAATTTGATCACAAAAGCACTTCATAGGGCAGGTATGGTGGCTCTGCCTATAATCCTTGCACTCTGGAAGGATGAGGGGTGGGAGGACTGCTTGAGGTCAGTAGTTCGAGACCAGCCTGATCAAGAGCCAGACCCCATCTCTACTAAAAATGGAAAAAATTAGCCAGGTGTGGTGGCTAGTATCTGTAGTCCCTGCTACTTGGGAGACTGACGGCAAGAGGATGGCTTGAGTCCAGGGATTTGAGGTTGCTGTGAGCTAGGCTGACACCACGGCACTCTAGCCCAGGCAACAGCTTGAGACTGTCTCATAAACAAACAAATAAATAAATACATTTTGATGCTTAGCCCCCTGCCCACATGATTCCCTTATGTTACCTTGGGAATCTGAAGAGTCCTCATCAGCAAGAAGGCCCTTACTTGATGCAATCTCTTGACCTTGGACTACCCAGCCTCCAAAATTGTAAGAAATAAATTTCTGTTCTTTAAAAATAAAATAAAAACACTTCGTAAACACTGGCTGGGCAATTGTGGCTCACACCTATAATCCCAGAGCTTTGGGAGGCCAAGGCAGGAGGACCAACAGTTCAAGATCAGCCTGGGCAACATAGTGAGACCCCATTTCTACAAAAAAAATTATTTTTAAATTAGCTGGGTGTGGTGGTGTATGTGGTGCCTGTAAGCCAAGTGCTTGGGAAGCAGAGGCAGGAGGATTTCTTGAGCTCAGAGGTTGGAGGCTGTAGTGCGCTCCAGCCTGAAAAAACAAGACCTTGTCTCTTAAACAAAAAACTACTTCATAAACACTGAGTGCTATAGACACGTTTAATAACAATTCTCAAGTGTTTATGGGTACACAGTGAACACGCCTGAGGCAACACTGTGGAGCAGAAACATGCGGACTGGCAGCTGTGCATGTAAAACAGGAAACAGATGAGCAAAGCAAGGCCAATTCAGAACAGACACCTGAAGGACTGGGCTGCAATCTGCCAGGCTTTGTCACCAGTTACTACTGAGCAATGGTTCTCTTTGTCTTTTACTCCCACTGCGGACAGTCTACTGGTCATTACAACAACATACGAGAGTTTTAAAGTAGTAAATTACACCTTCAGTAATTTAGGAAATCTAACTTTCAGCTCCAAGTGTGACCCAAATCCTTTACAAGCAAATCACTTTTCTTCGCTCAAATCAAACATCTGAGTGTCTGGAAGCTGGAGCACAGTGGGATAGAAGGCACACACCTAAAATCCAGCTCCCGCCTTCAAGGAACTAATATTCCAACTGAATGGGTCCAGGCATCTGAAAAGGAGAAATCACACCAAAAGCAAAGGATGGCAGACAACTCAAGAGACAGCAATGAGACCAGTTTCCCCAGGGTGGAGCAGTGGGGTGTCAGGATATACAGCAGCAGGAACATGGACTCCACTGTCTAGATGGCAGATGGAGAAAACATTGAACTCTTAAGATGGATTAGCAAAGATATGCAGGTGTCAAAGGAAAGTAGACAGAGTTTAGTAACTTGAGGGTAACTTGAAAGCTAAGGGCTCAAGACTTACTTCCAAAGTATAAAAGATACCGAAAAATGAAGGACACATGCTAAGTTGTTTCCGGGAAAGGATTTTATAAAGATTTCTAAGTGCATTAGAAACTATACAGAATTTAAGCATAGTTGCAGTTGCCCTTAAAACATCAAGACAAATGCTGAGATACCAAGACTAAAAAGTATTAACCTCTCTGTTGAGTATTTGGAACATTAGGAGGTCTCCCTCTGTATTACCTTCAGGTATTAACTGAGGTAATTTATTAGGGCTGATCAACAATTCTGGTCCATCGTGTGTGCCATCCAGAAATGCTTATTGTTAGCATGTACTGTTTTGCATGTTGTACTACACTAGATCCTATATAAAACTCCAGTAACACTGCCTTCATAACAGTAAAATGCAAGTAAGTGACAGACAAAATACAGTGAGCAAGTTTTGTTTTTTTTTTTGAGACAGAGTCTCACTTTGTTGCCCAGGCTAGAGTGAGTGCCGAGGCGTCAGCCTAGCTCACAGCAACCTCAAACTCCTGGGCTCAAGCAATCCTGCTGCCTCAGCCTCCCAAGTAGCTGGGACTACAGGCATGCGCCACCATGCCCGGCTAATTTTTTCTATATATATTTTAGTTGGCCAATTAATTTCTTTCTATTTATAGTAGAGATGGGGTCTCGCTCTTACTCAGGCTGGTCTTGAACTCCTGAGCTCAAACGATCCGCCCACCTCGGCCTCCCAGAGAGCTAGGATTACAGGCTTGAGCCACCGCGCCCGGCCAGTGAGCAAGTTTTAAAAAAATGAAAAAGCAGTGATGGTCAAAATGTGTAACCTTCAGGTTTTGGACAATAATCAAAAAAAGTCAAGCTTTCAAAAGTCAAACTTTTATTTCAAAAACACCATTTTGTTACTACTACTAGTAACATCTTACATTAATGTGGTGCACTGGTTACAATCACTGAACCAGTACTAAGACATTGTTATTAACAAGTTCCCTATTTATTCAGATTTCTTTACTTTTACCTAATGTCCTGTTTCTGTTCCAGGATCCCATCCAGGACTCCACTTTACATTTATAGCTTAGGTTTTTAAAAACTAACTCACTGCAACTTGGATTTAAAGGCAATTTATTTCCAAGTAGATGGCCTCCTGCTAAGTATAAGCATTCTCCAAGGCCTTCAATCAGCTTTCAAAATTAAATCTTGAGAACTGTCATTACTATGGGTTGTGCATGAAAGTCTCTGAAAGTTTCTGGTAAACACTGGGGACAGGGAAGTTCCCTGGTGAACTCTTCAATGATTCTATTTTCAAGGAGCTCTTTCCTGCTGAACTCCAGTGAATGGTATCTTAACACAACCACATTTTTAAGATATAAAAAGCCTTGCAGAGAAAAATACTTAGTTCTAACTGGTAGAATGTGTGTTCCATGCAAACAGGAACTCTGTCTTGTTCACTGCAGTCATCTGCAGAGCTGTTATAGTATCTGATACTTTCCAGGAGCAGAAGGAATAAAAAGTCATAGACGTAGAAGCTACTTTAGTATTATAAATTCATTCTGTCACTCATACAGGTATTCCTATCTGGAAAAAAATTTTACCATACAGAAGAGGGTTACGTGTATTCAGATGACATCTCTTGACTAGGGGAGGTGGCTCACGCCTGTAATCCTAGCACTCTGGGAAGCCAAAGCGGGCGGGTCACTCAAGGTCAGGAGTTCGAAACCAGCCTGAGCAAGAGCAAGACCCCATCTCTACTAAAAAATAGAAAGAAATTAATTGGCCAACCAAAAATATATAGAAAAAATTAGCCGGGTATGGTGGTGCATGCCTGTAGTCCCAGCTACTTGGGAGGCTGAGGCAGAAGGATTGCTTGAGCCTAGGAGTTTCAGGTTGCTGTGAGCTAGGCTGATGCCATGGCACTTTAGCCCGGGGAACAGAGTGAGACTGTCTCAAAAAACAAAAATAAAAACAAAAAAACAGATGACATCTCCAATTACGCTACTTGTTTTTCAAACTTTTTTGGGCACTGACCAACAGCAACAAGTATTTAATACATCATGATTTAATACACATATACATATATACATGCATGTATATTAACTGAATAAAAAAAACTGTCCAGTAGCACCATCTTGTAGTATATAAAAAGCACACTATTTGCTATTCTATTTTTTTTTGAGACAGAGTCTCACTCTGTTGCCCAGGCTAGAGTGCCGTGGCATCAGCCTAGCTCACAGCAACCTCAAACTCCTGGGCTCAAGCAATCCTACTGCCTCAGGCTCCTGAGTAGCTGGGACTACAGGCATGCGCTACCATGGCCGGCTAATTTTTTCTATACATATTAGTTGGCCAATTAATTTCTTTGTATTTATAGTAGAGACGGGGTCTTGCTCTAGCTCAAGCTGGTTTTGAACTCCTGACCTCGAGCAATCCACCTGCCTCGGCCTCCCAGAGTGCTAGGATTGCAGGCGTGAGCCACTGCGCCCGGCCTATTCTACTTAATTTTTAAAAAATGCTTAACAGGACCTACTAAATTGATTCCATCACCTATCTATATGACACAACAGGCATTTGAAAAGCTTTATTTCAGATGAACAATGAACACAAAATGACTTTTGGTTTGCAATTCTTAAAGGAAATTTTTCTTACTAGGGAAAAGGCATTTATAATGTACTAAAATTTTAGACTCTCACACATTAATGAAAGCAATTAAATGTGTTAGTAATTTAGTAACTTCACATGGGTGAATAAAGCTACTTAATCCAACAGTTCCAGATCAATCCAAATAAATAAAATGAAACAAAATATTAATTGAATGCTTGAGACTTGACATTCCACATACTATCACTTCCATTTAAAAGAACACTTTGTTTTTATGCAATGTTGGATTTGATATGATCTACCAATAAATTACAACTATACAATTTATTAAGTTTTCAATTCTTTAGATAACTAAAAAATCCACAAATAGATCACCATTTAAAACCTAGAATTCGGGGGGGAAGGGCATTTTTTGAAACCTTAAAATTTGTACCCCCATATATGCCGGGAAAAAAAAAACCTAGAATTCAAAGGCATTCAAAGTCATACCTAACAATTCTCTTCCTCATTTAATATCTGAAAAATAAAAATATAAGTTACTTGTACTAAAATACAAATATGGGGCAGGGCGTGGTGGCTCACGCCTGTAATCCTAGCACTCTGGGAGGCAGAGGCTGGCGGATTGCTCAAGGTCAGGAGTTCGAAACTAGCGTGAACAAGAGTGAGACCCCATCTCTACTATAAAAAGAAAGATATTGGCCGGGCGCGGTGGCTCAAGCCTGTAATCCTAGCTCTCTGGGAGGCCGAGGTGGGCGGATCGTTTGAGCTCAGGAGTTCGAGACCAGCCTGAGCAAGAGCGAGACCCCATCTCTACTATAAATAGAAAAAAATTAATTGGCCAACTAAAATATATATATAGAAAAAATTAGCCGGGCATGGTGGCACATGTCTGTAGTCCCAGCTACTTGGGAGGCTGAGGCAGCAGGATTGCTTGAGCCCAGGAGTTTGAGGTGGCTGTGAGCTAGGCTGACACCAGGGCACTCACTCTAGCCTGGGCAATAAAGTGAAACTCTGTCTCAAAAAAAAAAAAAAAGAAAGATATTAATTGGTCAACTAATATATATATATATATAGAAAAAATTAGCCGGGCATGGTGGCACATGCCTATAGTCCCAGCTACTTGGGAGGCTGAGGGAGTAGGACTGCTTGAGTCCAGGAGTTTGAGGTTGCTGTGAGCTAGGCTGACGCCACGGCACTCACTCTAGCCTGGGCAACAAAGCGAGACTGTCTAAAAAAATAAATAAATAAATAAATAAATAAATAAATAAATAAATAAAAAATACAAATATGTATTAACATTTAATATTAATACTTAGGTCTGCTAATATAGAATTAATTTTATTGCTACCTTGCATATAATGGTTATAAGAATTAGATATATTAAAAGTCCCTGGGAAAAAAACCATCCCCATTAAAAAAAAAAATAGCAAGGAATAAAGTAAGAGGAAGAAGTATTCTATGGATTAAGAAATTTAGTAGGCAAATCAACTAAATGCAATGTGCAAACCTTGTCTGGTCCTTGTTCAAACCAACCAGTTGTACACCAAAATTTATAAGCCAATTGAAGATATCAAAATATTTACTGGGGCCAGGTAGGGTGGTGGCTCATGCCTGCAATCCCAGAACTTTGGGAGGCTGAAGCGTGAGGATCAATTGAGGCCAGGAGTTCAAGACCAGCCCAAGCAACACAGGGAGACCAAGTCTCTACAGAAAACAGTTAGCTGGGTGTGGTGCCTTGAGCCTGTAGTCCTAGGTACTTGGGAGGCTGTGGCAGGACAGAAAAATCGCTTGAGCCCAGGAGTTCCAGGCTGCAGTGAGCTATGATTGTGCCACTGCACTCCAACCTGGGTGACAGAGCAAGACTGTCTTCCAAAAAAAAAAAAGATTAAAGTATTAGGTAAAACATACAACTAGAAAACTCCAGCCCAATCTATACCCCACAGAAGCAAGCCCCTTAAAAGAAAATTTAGCTCAAGGAGCAATTCTATTTTTAAACAGTCTCTAATATATAGGTATAATTCCCTTGCTCCTATTCTACCCTCCAGAGTCACACTTTTCTTCTAAGGTTCATGAGCTGTTATCACTGCTACTAATGCTTCTCTTTCAAAGGCTGTCTACACTTAAGGTGCTCGGCCTTTCCTCTGAAGTTTCAGAGCCTTGCCATCCTTGCTACTATCTTCTTTATAGGCTCTAGTCCATTACATATTAAGACATGGTTCCCAGACTGATCACAGTATTTCAGGTTTATCAGAGCAGAGGCCTATACCAATCTTGCAATTGTCTTCGCACAAGCCAAGGAAGAAGTGGCACCAAACTACATTGCTCATGCTCCACCACTGTGCAGTTGAAGTATTAAAAAAAAGAAAGGTAGCTTCAATTAAGAACATCCTTGGTAAAGCAGTAAAAATTACTTTATTAAATCATGACCCACTTTTTAATATGCCATGTTAGGAAATGAATGGGTGGTACACACAAAGCACTTCTGCCACATTACACAAGTGGGATGATCATCTCCAGGAAAAGAACTTGAGAGCTACAAGCTGAACTAGCTGTTCTTTCCTTGGAAACACCATTTTTCACCTGTAAGAACTGACGACAAACTATGGTTATTCAGACTTGGGTATCTGCCATACATTTTCCTGAAAATGAAGTCAGCCTATTGCTCCAAGTGAAATAACCAACAGTTATTTGTTGCCAATGGTAAAATTCAAGCTCCAAGCAAAAAAAAGCGTTTTAGAAAACTTGTATCCATCAACGTAAGCTTGACAGACTCTCAATATTCAAAGACTTTTCTGAGATCAATGGTGATATTAATGAAGATGATTTTTGATACTGTATAACAAAATGTGTCAACATTTGGAAGACCTGGCCTGGCACAGTGGCTCAGGCCTGTAATCCTATCACTCTGGGAGGCTGAAGCAGGTAGATCATTTGACCTCAGGAGTTCGAGACCAGCCTTAGCAAGCCGAGACCCCATCTCTACTAAAACTAGAAAGAAATTACTTGGACAGCTAAAATAAATAAATAAATAAATATATATATATATAAAAAAAAAACAAAATCAGCCGGGCATGGTGGCACATGCCTGTCTTCCCAGCTACTCGGGAGGCTGAGGCAAGAGGATCGCTTGAGCCCAGGAGTTTGAGGTTGCTGTGAGCTAGGCTGATGCCACAGCACTCTAGCCCAGGCAACAGAGTGAGACTGTGTCTCAAAAAAAACCCCAAAAAACATTTGGAAGACCTGCATAGCTTAGTGAACAGATAATTTGCAAATAAATCACCAACACATGTTACAAAATCAAGCATAGGTAAAAGATCCATTCAAAGCACAAGATAGAGTGATGGATTGTAATGTAACAGAGTTGGAAGAAAAGTCTATTAATAAGGTTTCAGGTTCCACACTGCAACTAACCTTTATAGAACCTACCACTTGATGAGTTTTGTTGTGGAACCAAATAAGAATATCCACGATTACCTGAAAAGGCTATTAATTAGAACATTCCTCCCTGTTCCAACTATTATCTGTGCAAGGTTGAATGTTTCTTCAAAACACAACCCAAGAGTGAGGACAATAGCAGGTGTGAGAAACCAGCTGTCTACTATTAAGCCACACATTTAAAATGCTCCAAAAAAGTAACTGACTACATGTTTATTATAGGAGAATAGTGTGCAAAACAAGGGAGATTACAGTCTCCATCTACCCTGTACTGGAGTACAATGCTTAACTGGAGACACCATGTTTTCCATGGAGTATTAAATACTTTCAGAGGGTTCCTATCAAGGTAGAAAATTTTAGAAATCATGACATGTGGAAAACTTCAAAGAACAAGGATATTCAACCTAAACAAAAGAAGAAATCTTAAATGCTACAGCTGTCATTATGTTCTATCAAAATCATGCAATCACAATTTGCAGCCTGAGTGTGCAAGTCTAACCAGATGCGCAAATAATGCAAAGGCAAAGAGGCAGGGAATGCTCTCCTTCAGCTTCTATGAGAAACTGGAAATTGTTAGATGGGAGTCTGATCTGGGACCAACACTCAAGCATTCTACTTTTTATGCTGCAAGCTCCTGGAAAGACTCCTTGAAATTGTGAAGTCTTCTCAGAACACTAAGGTTAATTTCTAATAGAAATATAAAATTGTACCAGTCTAAGCACCATAATGAGACCCGTCTCTACAAAAAAATTAGCCAGGCTTGGTGGTGTGTGCCTATAGCCCCAGCTCCCTAGACAGGAGGATCGCTTGAGCCCAGGAGTCTGATGCTGCTGTGAGCTATCACGACACCACTGTACTAGCCAGGGCAACAGTGAGAGTGAGACCCTGTCTCAAAAAAATATAAAATAAATTTTTTTAAAAAGTGGAACTATACTGTTTATAGAAACAAGAGAAACATTTATATTAAAATATCCCAAGCATAAATTCTGGAACAAATCAAATATTTTACAAGAACTAAATACTCGTTTTTAATACTGATGGTGCTCTAGTTGCAAAAAAGTATTTTACAGCCATACAACGAATAGCTTCACTTACTTGGCTTTAGCAATATAGCCAGGAAAAGAAAAAGCTCCCTTAACTCAACAGAACTTTTTCCATTACTTCTAACCCAAAGAGGAGAGAAATATTTTAGGATATTAAAAACCTACAAATCAAGAACTACTAATTACCAAGCGTTTTCTATGTACCCAGTACTATGCTACACATTTTAGATACATTTAATACTCCCAGGAGCCCAAGAGAAGAGCTTCTATCTCACATGTGGGGAAAAAGGAGGCTCAAAGAAGTAAAAGAACTTGCTCCAGATCACATAGCAAACACATGGCTGAGCTGATACTCAGACTCTGGTCTGCCTGATTCTAAAGTCAGAAGATCTCTTAGTAAAACCAGGTATTTCTGGCAACACTTCATAGAGGACAATGGTTTGGAATCAAGCAACGGAACACTGGGGAGTGAAGAAAGGATGACAGCAAACCCAAACAACTTGACATCTGACAGGTAAATGGGATTTTAGAAAAAGCTTTTTAATACTTTTATAGACTCTAGTATCAGCAGAAATAGCTTTAGATTTTATACATTGCTTTCCTTCCCATTTTAAGTCTTAAAATATGCTTAGAGACAGAAAATAGAATGGTGGTTGCCAGGGACTTGGGAGGGAGGAGGAAATGGGAAATTGTTTAACGGGTAGAGAGTTTTAGTTTTACAAGATGAAGAGTTACAGAAATGGATGGTGATGACGGTCACACAACATTATGAAAATACTTAATACAACTGAACTACATACTTAAAAATAGGCCGGGCGCGGGGTGGCTCATGCCTGTAATCCTAGACTCTGGGAGGCCGAGGCGGGAGGATCGCTCAAGGTCAGGAGTTCAAAACCAGCTTGAGCAATAGCGAGATCCTGTCTCTACTAAAAATAGAAAAAAATTAGCTGGACAACTAAAAATATATAGAAAAAATTAGCCAGGCACGGTGGCGCATGCCTATAGTCCCAGCTACTTGGGAGGCTGAGGCAGGAGGATCGCTTGAACCCAGGAGTTTGAGGTTGCTGTGAGCTAGCCTGATGCCATGGTGCTCTAGCCCAGGAAACAGAACAAGACTGTCTAAAAAAAAAAAGGTTAGAATAGCGAATTTTATGTTATGTATATTTTACCACCATACAAAAATGGGGAAAAAATGCTCAGAAGTTTAGACAAAGATGCCAAGCTTAAGTCCTACAAGACTCAAAAGTTTAGAATTCTAAACTCCTTCAGTGGATAAAGAATACTTAAATTTAAGCTGGGCGTCCACCTGGAAGTCCCAGCTACTTGGGAGAGGCTGAGGCGGGAGGGTCCCTTGAGGCTAGGAATTCAAATCTAGCCTGGGCAACAGGAGGACTGTCTCTCTATTAAACAAACAAACCAATCCTTAAATTTCTAGTTTTACCAGTTTTTAGCAGGCACCATTTCAGCAATCTCAATTCTTGCTAACTCCAAGTTCCAATCTAATCTTCAGGATTGATAGTTTCTGGTTAAGCACTCAAGACTTTGTTTCATGAGAAATGCAAAATCTATAGTACTCTGCACTTTATTGCTGATGGCAATCGAAAAAGCTGGAAATGAGAAAGCTAGTTTACCAAACTGCAAAACAAAGTCCATTCAAGATCTGGTACAATCAACTCTTGATAATTTGGAATTTTGTTTTGATTTGCATTGAACAATGCAGTTGCTGGTTCTCTCCTTGGCTGCTAGGGACATAACTTTATAGGCCTGGGAAAAAAAACAGTCGCTCAATATTGCTTCCTGACAACTCAACTGGTTATTAAACACAGCTACAAAATAAACTTATGGGGAAGACTAATTATTAAAACCACATTGTTATTAGATTATAACTGTTCATTTTAAGCCTACCATTTCTTTCACCTGTGACCCAAGTGATTTAGAGTTTAGAGGAATTACCCTGTCTAAGGTGTTTCAGACTAAGGAGAAGGTACCTTACACAAGTACCAAAGCAGTACAAGCTTTCCATAGGTGGCAATCTTCTATAATGCTTAAGCACTAAGACATTTGTTGATGTGAACATGATTCAAATAACAATGGAAACTATCACTGAAGAGTATCTGATCAACTATCCTACCACATTGCTAAATTTCAGAGATCCCAATAATTGAGTCCTACTGATCTGATGAAATTAAAGTAATACTGACTCTGTGGAACAGAAAAGGCTTTTGCACAAACTATGCCACTCCCTGCCTGGTTCTCTGAGAAATTTCCCCACCCACTCCAGATTCATGTATAAATGAACAAACTCACCAACAAGTTTTAAAAACTACCTTTAGGAAACTGAGCAATACTTTCTATGTACCTTATATGAATATGAAGTCAAATGGAAAATTCCAAGAAAGTCAGATGTAGAAGATGTCGCTTAACAGCAAAGGGACTTTATATAAGGAAGTTTAAGAGATGCACAGTGCTATCTAGTAGTCTCTCATATTAGTTTTAGAGTCCATCTGGGCAAATGGATGACATTCCAATTTGCTTTTTGATATATGAAATTAATAGCATCTTAAGAGAATTTTACTTTTGATCACCTTTTCATTTTTGATTGTTTAAAGAATGCCCAAATATAAAAATTTAATGTGTACTATGTAAAAGTCTAACTTAAACACTTAATGTCACCAGAAGGCTGGCAAATTTGTCTAAAGGCAGAATTTTTAAAACTCCTCAGGCCCAGGAAAGTAAGACCATCTCATTGTAGTCCCAATGCAAATAAAACTCCATGGAACTGCCTTGAATTGAATCACGTTTTAAGTAGAGTTTTCCTGGGTCCTTCTGAACATTTTTTGAAACTAAAAAAAAAAAACCCTAGTTATTAAATTTCAAGATGACTTAAGTACAAATTTAATTTAATGTCTAGAAACCTACCCCATAGGCTATAATTTTATATGTCATCCAACATCTATTTCGTTTTTTATTAGCAAATAAACTATTCTCTGAAATAACAGGTGGCTCCTCCTACCGCAACTTTCATGTTAATAGTGTCATGAACAATATTGGGTACACTCCTCCACCAAAACAAGCATCTGAGCCATTCCCAAACCAAGATATTAAAAGTGATCATTCTTCACCAAACCAAGGTATTAAAAGTGATCATTCTTCACCAAACAAAGATAGCTTTTGGACTGCAACCCAGGAGAGACTGGACACCTCAGTAGGTATTATTGTGCTGTTATCCTGGGAAAATAATCCTTGCTATAAAAGAAAACAAAGACCAAGTGTGTCCTTGACAAAACTCAAGATGTTTATAGCCTGTATTCTAAATTCTGGATGAAATAACTTCTATTGAAGAAAAATACAGCGTGGGTTCCTGGAATTAAGCACCATGAGCTTTCTATTCAAAGATTTTTCTTTTAAACAAGGTGCTTCAATTATATATAGTCTTTTCCATTTGTCCACAACCAGGACGTGCCCAAATGCGGTTCCTTCCACAGGTCAGAGTGAGAAACCACGGAGAATTAAATTTTCTGTGCCAGCAAGCACGTACCACCTGTCAATAAGGCATTCTGAATCAAGAAAGATTAGCAAACAAAAACTGCTACGATGTGCTTGTTTTAGGTGGTCTCCCCCTTCTCTAGGCGCCCTCAGCGAATAGGACCATTCCCCGGCTCAAGCCGCCAAATCCCTGCCTCTCACGTAAAGGGAAGGGAATTGCCCGTCTCTCGGCCTCCGTCCTTACCCTGTCTGCCAGGCTCTTGGCGTCGGGGTCAGGGGCCTGCAGCGCAGGCAGACAGCAGGAGACCGCCGGAGAGCCCGGGACCGGAGCTGGACAGGCCGCGGCCCCCACCCCGGCGCTGCAGCGGAGCCCCGCGGTAGCCCTGCCGTAGAGGGAATCGGGTTGGAGGCAGGCGCTCATGCCCCCGCACTGGGCGCCGCTGCGGCCTGGCCTTGTAGTCAAGCCAGACCACAAATTACACGTCGTCGTAGGTGGGAGGCAGAGTGAAGGATCCCTTCCGCGAGCAAGATCCCGGGAGCCTAACCGCCGCCGCCCCTTCCCCGAGCGCGCCATTTCCAGGCCCGGGCCCTCCAGGCGCCTCTCCCAGGCTTCCGCGGGCCCAGCCGGGCTCCTGCCTCTCGCCTCCCCAAGTGAGCGCAGGACGCCGCCGCCCCTAGACCCCCGACTCCGCCGCCCCCAGCCGCAGGAGAGGCCCGCGCACGCCCGCCTCACCCTCTGCCGCCGCCGAAGCTGCTGTAGGCCCGATCGTCGTAGGTATCGAAGTCCGCCATTTGCCGTCTCCGCTCCGAGAGGAACCAGGGTGAGCGAGGAAGGACCCCGCAATATAACTCCCCCCGCCCCGCCGCCGGGGCTGTCCGCCGCGCCGCCTGATCGCAAATCGCATGCACGCACGCGCGCGCGCGCGCACGTACGCCGCGCCGCGCCCGGCCTGGGGCGACGGGCCGCTGGTGGCCCGGCGCGCTCTGCGGCCCACGTGGTGCGGCTGCACGTTGGCTGCGCGCCCGGCATGCCGCCCAGGCCCATTGTGTGCTGGCCCTGAGGCCTCACCCGCCGGCCCTGGCCCACGCCCCGCCCGGGCGCGCTGGCCTTAGCCTGCCGTGGGGGGCTCTCCGCGGCGTCGCCCGGGCCCCTGCACGGGCCCGCTGCGCTTTCTGTTGTCGCTTAGCTTTTCGGACTCCAGACCTGGCGGGACCCGGGAGGCCGGCTCCGCTTGGCCCCTCTCCGACACACCTCTTCCGGCCAAGTGGTCGCCGGGTAACACCAAGGACAGGCTGCCTCCTGTAGGCGGGGACCCCACGGAGTGGGCACACTCCAAGGATGCCCAGGGGGGCAGGGCCTGGAAGGGGCGCGAGGCGCGGGATGCGGATGCGAATCCTGCCTTGGGGGTCTACTCGCTGCCTGGGCATTGGGGGTTTATAGGCTGCCGTTGAAGTAGTGGGGGTGTCCACACATCGCGATTTTGCATAAGTCATTGCGCTGGAAGAGAATTGAATCCTGATGTGAATTCCATCTAGCAGTTGCAAAGAATGGTTTGCAGTGAGAATTAATTACACTGCTAATTTCCAGGCTTGCAATTGAGGTTGTGGTAATATTGGATACTCCCACCGTTGAAGCCACCAAGGTTGATGTACCCCTGATGTGTCTAGGCACAATTTTAGCAAACCTCATAGAACTTTTTTGCAATGTATACACCAGTATCTTACGCTTAACCAGTACTTTTATATTTAAGTATCTCCTTTGTGCCAGTACTCCGATTGACAGAACAGCTATTAACTCATTTTTATTAGTTTTTCTGTCCTTTTTTCCTTTCCAAGTTATTAAAACACTTTGCTGTCAGACCCAGACTAAACCTGGGCTCAGTTAACCTGAGCTTCACCTGTTACTAGCTAGGTGACTTCAAGTTCCTTAACTTTTTTTTTAAAGAGATGGGTTCGCTTTATCACCCACGTTGGAGTTGGAGTCCAGTGGCATGATCATAGCTCACTTCAGCCTTGAACTCCCTGGCTCAAGCCATCCTCCTGCCTCAGCCTCCCAGGTAGCTGGGACTTCAGGCATGCACCACCATGCCTGGCCTATTTTTCTTATTTTTTAGGATGAGGGTTCATTGTGTGGCCCAGGCTGGTCTCGAACTCCTGGCCTCAAGTGGTCCTCCTGAGTCTCTGGGATGACAGGCATGAGTCACAGTGCCTGGCCCTTTAACCTCTTTATTTTTTTTATTTATTAATTTTTTTTGAGACAGAGTCTCGCTTTGTTGCCCAGGCTAGAGTGAGTGCCGTGGGTCAGCCTAGCTCACAGCAACCTCAAACTCCTGAGCTCGAGCAATCCTGCTGCCTCAGCCTCCCGAGTAGCTGGGACTACAGGCATGCGCCACCATGCCCGGCTAATTTTTTTTTTATATATATATTAGTTGGCCAATTAATTTCTTTCTATTTTTATAGTAGAGATGGGGTCTCGCTCAGGCTGGTTTTGAACTCCTGACCTTGAGCAATCCGCCCGCCTCGGCCTCCCAGAGTGCTAGGATTACAGGCGTGAGCCACCGCGCCGGCCCTTTAACCTCTTTAATATCTCAATTTCCTATAAAGATTAGATGAGTAGATATTTGTAAAATTCCTGGCACACAACAATATATATGGGACATTCACTGGACATCTGACACCATTGTGGGTTTTTTACATATATAATTAACAGACCTCTCATTTTATAGCTGTGGAACCACCCAGAGAGAGGAAATGACTTGCCCAAGGTCATACAGCTTTGACCTCTGAGCACATGTCTCAGAGAATAACCCATCAATGGTTTCTCTCCACTTTTCAGGGTTTAAAATTGGGCCCCTCCTCCATGTTTAAGAGCACCATTACTCTTAAAATGCACTTAAATGCATTTGACTAAATGAAACCTTAATATGTATCCTTGAATAGCCTTGCATTTTTTTTTTTTTTTTAAATTCCCAAACCTCCCAGACCAAAGTCACCTCAATGTGCGTTCCTGGAAGAGAACCATGTTGAGGGGGTTACATCTGTCATCTCCCACAGGACCTAGATGAGGGAGACAGGATAATTTATTACTAATGGAGAAAAAAAGGGAAGAGTAATAGTAAGGCTGGGCATTCTCAGCACTGAACCATCCACAGGCCATCTCCTTCCTAGCTTCATCGCTTTTATACCCAGCAGGTACCCAGGGCCAATCTTCTGGGCCACACTCCTAGACCCTCCAATCCATAGGCCTGTTCCTCTTCTCTTGGTTTCAAGCACATAGCCCGCCTCCCTCTGGGATCTAGAGGATTGAGGTCAACCCTAGAAGGTTCCATAAACATTGTGACTGACTGGTGGCAAAGTTAGATGTCCAACCCTTCCTGAGGTTATCCTCATGAGTTTTGGTCTTAATTGTTCTCTAATCCCTTCCCCAGTGTGGATTTCCCAGCCTTTATCAGTTCTCTTGAGCCCTGGGGGTGGTTCTCCAAGGCCCAACTCAGATATCCGTTTCTCTAGAAGCCTTCATTGCAGTGGTGAAGCCTCTGGGTTTGCATTTCAAACTGCCAATCATCAAATCCTAGCCAGGCCACTTACTGCTGCTGTGTGAGCTCCAGTAAACTGCTTAATCTCTCAATTCTTGGTCTATAAAATAGGAATAGTAACCGTGCTATCAGATTTCCGTATTCATGCTATTTTAAAGCTCTGAAATGTTGGTGCTTTGTTGGCATAATGCTGTTAATTTATTATCTATTAAAATAATCTGAACTATTTAATCCCCTAAACTAAATAATCCCCCATTTTCCTGTGAGATTAAAGTCAATTTATATTTGATTTGTGTGAAAACACACAGTGGTATTTTACAAATTATACAGATCCCCTCCTGCGTGAATTTCAGTAAGCATCAATATTGAGTTCCTGCAAAGCTTCTGTTACAAGTATGAGTGTTATTCTAGGCCCAAGACTTTCCCAACAAGTGAATATGAATGAGAGAAAAAATCGAAATTGGCACATGGAATCCCCATGCCCATCTCTACATGATAAAAATGAAGAAAAAAATGTACTGAACATGCTTTCTTTGAAACCAAAACTGTTGTTCGCTAGCATTAAAAATGTGCAGACTTTGTGAAATAACCCAAAAAATGATTCAAAAAGATCTCAAATATATCAAATAAGAGATGGAAATATTGAAGAAGGATGCTTCGACTCTTGCATCCTTGGTCTATAGTCTACCTAACTGTCAAAATGTTTCTTCTAACACCTAAATAAGGGCATATCATTTCTTTTCTTTTTTTTTTTGAGACAGAGTCTCACTTTGTTGCCCAGGCTAGAGCAAGTGCCATGGCATCAGCCTAGCTCACAGCAACCTCAAACTCCTGGGCTCAAGCAATCCTACTGCCTCAGCCTCCTGCATGCACCACCATGCCCGGCTAATTTTTTTCTATATATATTAGTTGGCCAATTAATTTCTTACTATTTGTAGTAGAGATGGGGTCTAGCTCTTGCTCAGGCTGGTTTCAAACTCCTGACCTTGAGCAATCCACCCACCTCAGCCTCCCAGAGTGCTAGGATTACAGGTGTGAGCTATCACGCCTCCCTCGCCAAGGGCATATCATTTCTTTGCTCAAACTTTCCTATGTTCCTCAGAGTAGAGGCCAGAGCCCTTAAGTGCCCTGCAAGACTCTGATTGGTCTGTTCCCAGCCACTCCTTCCAGGTCACTCATCTGCCCAGCCACACTGGCTTCCTGGCTGTTCCCGGAACCCCCTTAATCACCTTCTCACCCCAATCTTTCCTGTACCTCCCCCATACCCACATGTTGTGCTTCTTCTTTTCCTTTAGTTCTCTGCTCAAAGAGGCCTTCCCTGACCTTGCTACTTGAAATAGCAACAGCCCCCAATTTTCACTTTGCTGCCCTGTTTGGTTCTTTTTTTCTAGCACTTGTCCCATCTAACTTCTTATCTCTTTATTGTTTGCTTGTTTAATGTCTGTCTTTCCTGAAGCCAGGGAAAGAAATCACTTGACTATAAAGGCGAGAGTTGATTTCTGGACTCTTGGTTCTATTCCACTGATCCATAAATCTACCCTTCTGCCAGTACCACAATGTCTTTTTATTTTTATTTTTCTTGAGACAAGAGTTTCACTCTATCACACTGGCTAAGGTGCAGAGGGATCGTCATAGCTCACTGAAACCGCAAACAATTGGGCTCAAGTGAACCTCTAGCCTCCCAAGTAGCTGGGACTAATTTTTCTGTTTTTTTATAGGGAGTCTTGCTGTTGCTCAGGGTGTGTCTCAAACTCCTGGCCTCAAGCAATCCTCCCATCTCAGCCTCCCAGAGTGCTAGGATTACACCACGCCCAGCCCACAATGTCTTTTTTTTTTTAGGCTGATTAGATAGTTGGAATCACAATGTCTTGATGATCTTTCTTTGGTTTAGTAAATTTTGAAGTCAGGAAGTGTCTTCCAACTTTTTCTTTTTCAAGATTGTTTTGGCAATTTGGAGTCTCTTTTATTTCCATATGAGTTTTAGGATCAGCTTATCAATTTCTACAAAGAAGTCAGTGGGGATTTTGATAGGTATTGCAATTGAATCCATAGATCAGTTTGGGAAATATTGCCGTCTTCACAATTTTAAGTCTTCAGATCTATGGAGATGGATGTTTTTCTGTTTATTTAGTTCATCTTTAATTTCTTTCAGTGACATTTTTTGTAGATGGATGAGGATTTTTTGAATCTATATCCATAAGAGATTTTGGTCTGTAGTTTTCTTTTTTCTTTTTTTTTTTTTTTTTTTTTGAGACAGAGTCTCACTTTATTGGCCAGGCTAGAGTGAGTGCCGTGGCGTCAGCCTAGCTCACAGCAACCTCAAACTCCTGGGCTCAAGCAATCCTGCTGCCTCAGCCTCCCAAGTAGCTGGGACTACAGGCATGCGCCACTATGCCCGGCTAATTTTTTCTATATATATAAGTTGGCCAATTAATTTCTTTCTATTTATAGTAGAGATGGGGTCTCGCTCTTGCTCAGGCTGGTCTCGAACTCTTGAGCTCAAATGATCCG
>VSMD01140655.1:0-53472 GCA_008750895.1 Mirza zaza
CAAATGCAGTTTCTCTAATAAAACTTGGACTTAAAAATGTAATTGGGATATGAGTTGGGGCTTGCAAAGACTGAATTCCAAGACTTGCCTTAATATTCTCTATGTACGTGTGTGTGTGTGTGTGTATTTTATTAAGTGGAGCTCTGGGGAGGAAATGAATAAGAGTCACTTAAATCTTTCTTCTCTAGCGCATGATAACTTCTCAACCACTGTCAAACAATGTTAACTTGTTATTTGTTATAATTTTTGTTTAAATTCTATCTGAAACCAATTCTCCTTAGCAAAGGCTTTGGGATCAAACAGTTCTGAACCTATTTTCTCATCTGCAAAATGGTAATAATAATGGTCGCCTTGCAGCACTTTTGTTGGACTAATAGCAATAGCAAAGGTAAAGTACTGAGCTGGAGATAGCACACAGGAGACACTTGGTCATCCCAGACTCTACTCCTCCTCACCCTCTTGTCTCAGGCCATGAAAAACTCCATGGTTCCTGAGAAGGAACATGTGTGCATCTGAGTGCAGGCATTCTCCATAGCATGCCAGGCTGATATCTGAAAGGAAAAATATATGGTAACTTATTTTTGCATATCATTCATTCATTCTACAAACTTTCTCGAGAATCAAATGTGTAGCTGGTGTTGTGAAAGGCACTGGTTATCCAGAGAAGAACAAAACTCTTCCCATATCAATAAAGCAGTACTGAAACCTTTTGATTAAACATTCAGAAATATTTGTTAATTTAATTTTACCACTAGGTCTAGTGTGGCTCATTGTGCTGCTCCAATCCTAAATTTCCCTGGAAGCAAAAAAATAATCACATTGACCACTCAGCACTGAGATGTGGGTGAGATCAAGTCTACATATGTTGAAAATATAGAAGAATCAGAGAAAATAATGTTTCTACTGAGCCAAGTAGGTATGAAGACAAGGGTTCTTACAACACAGCTTGGTACCATTTAATGATAGAAATGTTGTAGGTGCAATGCTGACAAAATATTCCCCCCCCAAAAAAAATTCAAATAGCAAAAGCAAGTTCGCTCCAGGGGAGATTGCTAATTTATCTTTCTCAAACAAAGCAAATTAGTAACCACTTAACTCTCAGTGGAATATTCAAGTTTCTTGAAGCAAAACTGTTTTTTTTTATTTTTTTATTTTTTTTATTTTAGCATATTATAGGGGTACAAGTATTAAGTTTACTTATATTGCCCATGCCCCCCTCCCCCCTCAAGTAAGAGCTTCAAGCATGTCCATCCCCCAAACATTACACATCTTACTTATTGTGGTTAATAGTAGGTAAAATGAACTTTTATGAATTTGCTTTAATGGTCTTCTGACTCACTTTTTTCTTGTATAATTATTTTTTATTTTCAAGATGTGTATTCTTAAAACTTTGCAGAAAATGAGAAATTTGATTTTAGAGAAGAATGGCAATAGAGCTTATCTCTTACCTACTTGATTTGTTTTACTTATTCGAATAGGAACTTATGTTTTATGATCACAAATGTCAATTGCCAACAATGAAAGTTGCTGAGTCTTTTTTTAAAGGCAATTATTTTCTTAAACTAGTCAAAATCCCAATTTGAAGAGTACTTGTAAGAGAAACAGAGAGCTGTTCTCATTTGTCTCAATTTGTGCATTCTTGATTTTCCCCAGGACCCCCAGATCAAAGAGATTATTTTTGTTCATTATTTTCAAAAGCAGATTTGACCCAGGTATATTGAATAATTTCCACCGGTGACACTTTATTTAAAGAAGTCAGCCCCTTAAGCATCAGGCGAGTGCTTGAGTTTTCACATGATACTGCCACTATTCAATTAAAAATCATGTCTTAAGTGAACTATGGAATATTATTTTGTTACCATCATGATCTGCACTCTCAGGTTCACCTCTCTTCTCAACCAGTTGTATACATGACTTTCCGGGAGCTGTTTAGGAAGTCTGATGGGTAAACCATATTGATAAAAGTCTCCTTTCTGGTTTGCAAATCTTGGATATTTAGGAGATTAAGTGGAATAGGAAAATTAAAAAAGAAGTAAATAACAGAAAAGAAAGTAAAGGGAAAGGAAAAGGAGAAAGGAAGAGACAAAAAGAAAAGAAAAACAAAGAAAAGAGAAAATCTTAGAGTAAGATAGATATATTCTAATTAATTTGGACATTTTCTGAGTCTTGGAAAGTGACAGAAATCTTTTGTCCTGGCATCGTCCGAACATAGGCAACTCTAGGTGTTTTATTGCTGGCTCATTGTTGTTTTACAAGTAAAAGCCAAAGTAAACACTTGCACAAAGAATATCACCAACAATGATATTTGATAAAGATTACATCTTTAAGGCAATAACCACTCCTGAGATTGTGCATTGAGACAGCAATCATCATTTCCCACACTCACCCTTTCCAATTACTCATGTGCCTCCCAACCTAAACAAAATATTCAGAGGAATATACATTTGATTTAACCTTATAAATGTGTAAATAGAATTGCTTGGTACAATCAGAATTTAGCTCAGTTGCTCCGTCTGGGGGAAAGCATTCCAAATGATCGAGTCAAGTAATATGAAATGTGAAACTGATTTCTAACATGTTCTAAAGTGTAGCTTTAATTTGATTGACATATATTTTGCTTGATACAGTTTATTACATACCTTTTATTTTGACCTTTTCTCTCTTTTCTTTAGTTTTTAGCTTATTCTGGAAAGAATAAAAAGGAATACCAACTATTCCTCTATTTAATTCACATCTCTCCCTGACAATTTGGAATTCATGACATTGACAGATGTTTTTAAGGCTAAAGAGTAAAAATAAAGTAAGAAGAGGAAAAGTTAGAAAATGTTGGAGGAACTAAATTTTAAAAAATTAAACAACCAACTTTATTTACCTGATGTCACTGTGAGTATACTTCTTCTAGTGTTCAGAGGATTGCTTTTCTGGTGTTTTGTTTTGTTTTGCTTTGCTTTGCTTTACTTTACTTTTCAGGTTATCAGAAAAGATATGTAAGCTAATCTTTGAGCTAATGTATTAAATTTTTATTCTTTCTTACTATGTTATTATACTTTCTGTAGTTCACCAAATAAGCCAGGCATATGTTTTGTTAATTTATTTGTAGTGTTTGCATGTGTGTGTGTGTGTGTATGTGTGTGTGAGAGAGAGAGAGAGAGAGAGAGTAGATCATCAGAAAAGGCTGACTTTATAGTGTTATAATAAGCAGAAAGTAAAAACTGCATATGAACACAATTTTGCTATTAATCTGCTAAAATGGATTTTTGGGAATAGAATTAATAGCAGTTTATTAGAAAGTAGAAAAACAGAAAGTGAAACAAAAGCAGAGTCTCCTTGTGCTAAAATTAAACTAGAATACGTGTGGTTTTTGTTTTTTGATTTTTTTGAGACAAAGTCTCACTGTGTTGCTCTGGCTAGAGTGCTGTGGCATCAGCCTAGCTCACAGCAACCTCAAATTCCTGGGCTCAGGTAGTTCTCCTGCTTCAGCCTCCCGAGTAGCTGGGATGTGGCATGTGGCACCATGCCTGGATCATTTTTTCTATATATTTTTAGTTGGCCAAATTAATTTCTTTCTATTTTTAGTAGAGACAGGATCTCCCTCTTGCTCAGGTTGGTTTCAAACTCCTGACCTTGAGAGATCTCCCTGCCTCGGCCTCCCAAAGTGCTAGGATTACAGGTGTGAGCCACAGCGCCCAGCCTAGAATACATATGTTTTAAGTATGAGTTTTACTGTTGTTATTTTAGTTTAGAATAGATGGTCACATTCATTAGTTTCTATTATATTTGCCATGCGTTGGACTATATTTCCAACTGGACACATAGTGAGACTTTCCAAACCAATAATCTGCAGCTTCTCAGAGGAGAGTGTAAGATTAAATATGGTCTCATAAATTTAAAAACCTACTGACTTGGCCTTTATTCTCCAGATTCTGGAGGGAAAGATTGTTCTCTGCAACCTTGTCTCTTTGTTTCTGTTGCTCATACTCTTGATGTGGGGTAGTTGGGGCAGTGGGGGAGATGGAGTTAGTTGCTCCTATCTTAAAAAAAATTTCAACTGTGCAAGAGGGATGAATAGCTTTAATCAGTGGTAACTATAGACCAGTCACCAACAATTGTCAGTGCATTTTGAAAGGTTAGACTTTACCAGGGACATCCCTGAACACTAGACTTTAAAAAGAAAAAGCCATCTATAAATGAAAATAAAATGGTAGATATCATAAAAGCATGACAAAACAATTAGCAAATGTTCTTAATTTATTTTTCATTCAGTTTGAAAATATCTCCATTTTGTTTTATAATCATAAAGCTTTCTTACTCAACCTGTGTTTTCTTTTTTTAAGTTTCCCCCTTCCCGTATGGCGATGGTGTGCCTTGGAGCCTCAAGCAGGAAGACAAACTCTAGAGATGTTAGATAAAAGGAATAACTTCTTCTGTGTACGTGCACAGATTCATTTCAAAATAAATGTTTGAACAAGTCCACAAAATCTGAGCCAAAATTGAATAAAGAACACATGCAGGACAAAAGAGTTAATTCCACACAGACACACACACACACACACACACACACAGAGGTGGGTTCTTTGGTTGCCTTCCTACCATGAAGATTATGTTGCCATTGTGTTTTGTGAAAACCACATTATACAGCAGATCAGATATTTGTGATGTCAAAGGTTAGCATTTGTACATAAGATGTTGGGTACATTTTAAACATAAACAGTACATAATGCTGTACAGAGAACTTCTAAATTTTACCCCTTTAATTTTACAGACATTGTAACAGCAATAAGGATTCAGCCTTAATAATTTATTACAACTGAGAGCTGATTTCTGCATGAAATCTACAGACATACCTACTCTGCAGCAGATGGTGTAAAACAGTAGTGAAGAATTCAGACTCTAGATTCAGACTGCCTGAGTTTAAATCCTGGCTTTGCCCTTGGGAGCTACATGACCTTGAGAAAATTGCTTAACATCTCTTTCCCTCAGTTTTCTTGTCTATAAGACTGCCATATCAATAGTACTTATTTCACAGGGTTGTTTGTGAGGATGCTTAAAACTTTCCTGGTACATAGAGGTATTCAATGAATATTAACTGTTATTATTCAAGCAATTCCTGCAGTACTTAGGAACTCAAACTGGATGTTGTTTCTTGAGAGGAAAATAATGGCTGGATATTACTGTTTATTTTAATCTTCTACTTCACCCATATCTCAATTCTTTGCAAATCTCAGTCTAGCACAATTTAGGATCATGGTTCCAGTTATTAGAAAAAAATTTAAAGGCTGTCGCCTAAGGAAAACTACACCTGGTATGGTTGTATTCTGCATGTTGTAGCTGTTCAGATCTGGTCTTTCACCTCCCTGACTCATATAGTCCTCTATAGTTTTTGTAGATCTCATTCCTGATTATGAATGTGGAGTTTTAACCACACACATTGATTAGCCATTTGGCAACTGCATCCTCCTCTTTTTGTCTGCTTTGTCTGTCTGCCAACATTACGATTTCTCATTTGCTCTGATGCTGTATTCAGCTTCCTAAGATGACTCCAGCCCCTCTGTGTGCACAGGCCTTCGATGTCTACCTTGTCTCTTTCAGCCTTGCTTCCACTTCTTCCAGCTCTTTGCTCTATACTGATAGTGGAAGGAGGCCTTAGAACACATTAGCTTAGTAGATTAATCTTCAGACACAATGAGAGACACTTTTTGGTTCATGAAGTCTACAGAATGCAGCAGGAAAGGAATTCACATATTTACAGTACACTAGAATTATTTGGGGGGCTTGTGTGTTTAAAATGCAGATTTCTGAGATGCTTTTCCTGGAGACTCTGATTAATTAAGTCTTGGATGGTGCAGATGAATCTGCATTTTTACCTACTTGCTAGATGATTCCGTCATAGGCAGTCAATGAACCTCAATTTGAGAAACACTTGATGAATTCTTTGCCCTCGAACATGTAATCTGCTATATTGGTCTCTTCTATGAACTCCGTTATTGTATTTGGAAAGGATTGTACATTGGGCCAACTAATTTTGCCTAAAAATCAATTTAGAGTCAAAAGGAAGAATTGTGTAGAGACGGCATTTTCCCCAGGGTTAGAAATTTTTCAAGACTTGGAATTCTTACAGCAAGTTAGGTGACTAGTGATTTATTTTTGTCTATATCTTACCTTTCAGAAGATAGAAAAAGCCAAGACTTTCCTAAAATTTCTCTCTATTGTTTTTAAGAATTATCTGTAACTTACCCCTTTAGAAGAATATGTCAGAAGAGTGGGAGAAAAATGAGACTTTCTCTAAGCTTTAGCTGTTGAGTCAATTTTTCACTCTGGTGGGTTTTTTTTTTCCTTCCCTCATTTAGGCATCTTGACACCCACATGCCTGCATTCACCCTCATGTCACCACCACTAACTTCAAGCCAGAGACTAGTAGAGAATAATGGCGCTTTCTTCACTGAGCAAGGCTGAGTAATGCTGTAATTCCACCTTCCCTGGGCTCAGTGTGCCACTGTAGCCCAGCCAATGCTGGCCGATTCTGGAAGCAGTTCAGCCACAGCCTCTGCATGCATGAGTTGAATGCACTATCCTTGCCAGACCCCAAAACTCTGTCTGTGAGGGATTTAAACTACACTGGCAACATTGAAACCCATTTTTCCTGCCTGTTTTCTCTGGTTTGGTAGGTCTTCCATTCTATAATACAGTCATGTGTTGGGTGTCTATAATTTGCCTGAGCGTGGCTATGTACTAGCAAAGGAAAGGCATGGTGGCTGCATTCCAGAAATCATCAGCTCCCCAGGAAGCCAGAAAAATAAATGGCTACAATGCATTATGACTCCACCATAACTATGGATGGATCAAGTGAACAGATCCCACATGTGCTCTCCCGTATGAGAACCCTGTGATTCACAGCGTTCTCAGAGCCTTTGGGCTCCCAGGAGGGAAGTATCATAGTCACCTAAACTCTCTTTCCTTGTGATTAAGGTTATAGATCACCAATGTATTCACAGCACCTAACTGAAAGGTGCTATCTTTTGAGTTTGTCCTTTATCATTCACTAGATATAAAAAAAGAATGCTTCAAAGACTTCCATCTCCCCTCAATGGGAAACAATTTCTCCTTCCTTTGAAATTCCATGATACTCTACCTCAACATCTCCGTGGTACTTACCAAAGTTTACCTTGTATTTTGGCTATTTAAGTACATGCTTTCTACCCTCTCCAGGTTAGAAATTACAAGACAGCATGGTCTCTGCACACCACAGTGCCTTGTGCAGAGCACTGTACATAAATGATGTTTAATATGTACTTAAAACAAATGAATCAACAAAGGAAGCACCTTCTGACAAAAGATTCTGAACCTGAGGTGTCAGAGATTGCCCTGATCTGAATCATTATCTGCTGGCTTTAGATGAAATCTTCCATTTCTGGCTGTGAGAAAAAAACAAAAACAACTCTAAATTCTAGAAAGATATTAGCAGATCCAAGCAGTTTTTATCTATGCATAATATGTCAAACAACAAATATCACAAACTCTAATTTATTCCATGTTTACATTTTAGTAAATACATTGTTTGAAATACATTTTATAAAGGCCTAATATGTAATTTTAAAGGCTACATTTTGTAATTTATTGAGAAAAAAGACAATTAAAAACAGTGATAGTAGAACTTTCTCTAAATCTGCTAAATTAAAGTGCTTTTACCTTACTTGATGACTTGTGATATAAAAATAATAAACAGCGCTTTACCGTGACCTTGAAGATCAAGTGAAACAACTGGTGAAAAATACTGGATATTTGCTTAATTGATAAGACAGCAATTCTTAGCAATTGCAAAATAATTAAAGGGAAGAAAATTGAACATTTACATAGAACATTTCACCACATGCCAGACACTGTGCAAATTTCTTTAATGCTGATTATCTACCTAATACCAATAGCCACTGAGTGACATTGGCATTATTATTAGTAACTCCATTTTACAGATCAGAAACTAGAGTTCAGAGAGTCTAAGTAACTTGGACAATACTACCTGTTTAATATATGGTGGAGCCAGGCTACAAGTCTCTATCTAACTCTAAGTCCCATCGTCTTTAATTATGCTACTTATGTATCAGAGATGTAGCTGAGTCACCAAAATTAGATATCTGATTTTAATACATTTCTAATATATTATAAGTAAAATTAATAATTTATTCACTCTGCAGATGTAGTCTTTTAGTGGTCCATTATTGTTCAAAGCTTTTATGTATTATAAGACACAGGTTTGAAATGTAGAAGCATAATTGCACTAAATGGCCTTGGAACTGCAATATAAGAGACTAGATATAGAACCTGAGAAAATCCTTGAAATAAGTTATCATCCCATTTAAAAACACTAAAGTTACGGTTTGGCAACCTTCTGGAAGAGATGTGCCAAGCTACTGATATCGATCTTCCTCATAAGGAGTTGGAATTGATGGGATGGGAGGAGAAAGCATTTGGATGCTTTACTTAGTAACTTACATTTTCTAACATTTGATTCTTTTAGTTATAGGATGAGAAAAATAATAGCTTCCACTTATATGGAGATGTAAAATGATAGGACATATAGAAAGTGTTTACCAGAATGTCTGAATACATGTGATCTATTTTAATTATTATTCTTAAAGTACAAATAGTCATTCATTCAAGATTCATTCAGCAAATATCTATTGAACATCTGAAAGTGTCAGGCACCATAAATACAACAATGAATAAGATAGACAAAATTGCTGACCAATCAAAATATAAACAACCACAAAAATTTATTAAACAGTGATTGTATTGCCATTTCAGTAGCACCTACTGAGTGTACATTGTTGCCAAGTGCTTGCCTGTCCATCACAGGAGTAAAAATTATCTCAATTTATGAATAAAGAAACTGAGGCTCAAATTAATAAATCACTTGACCAAACCCAAAGAGCTACTGAGTAAGGGATCTAGGATTTAATCCATAGCTATTGGTTCTAAAGCCTATTCTTTTCACTATGCTCCAAACTTTCTTCTAATTCCTTAGCTCAAGTATTTCCACCTATTATTTTCTGTATTTATAGAAAGAGTTTTTTGGAGCATGGTGATAGTTTCAGAGAATACCGGCTGTAGTGGCCTGCTACAATTAGTTGGGATTAAAGTAAAAATATAGTAAGCATGCCACCTTTATCTCTTCAATTTATTCATTAATTTGCTTTTCAATGAATATTTACTGATTATCTTTTTATTCCATTCTCTATTCTAGGCTCTGGGGAGATAATGTTGAACAAGTCAGATGTAGTCTGTATTCTCATAGAACTTACATTCTAATGGGGACAATAGAAAAGAGCAAACAAATACATAAAAATAATTACAAATTGTTAAGAATCTTATAAAGGATACAAATAATAAGCTGATATATAGAATAATGAGGAGGGGTAACTTACCTGGGATAGCATGGTCAGAAAAGCCTCACCGAGGAGGTGTTATATCAAAGTCCAGGCCTGAGGTTGAGAAAGTGATAGCCACAGGGGAGCTGAAAGACAATGAGCTTTGTTGTAGGGTACAGAATGGCATGTTCCAAGGCATGAGTGCTCATTGGAATGAAAAATCCAATAAGACTTTGGATTCCAGGAACCAAAAGAAGGTGACCAGCAGGACCAGAACGGCCAGTGTAGTGTCCTGAGGGACATTTATTAGTCTCAGTTGATTTATTAATGCTCAAACTCATCACTTTCTTCTTTCAAGCTCATCTCCCTGCCCCAGGAATTGACCAACCCATTTTGTTCAGATACTACCTCTCATTCTTCCATTTGACAATCTCTTCTCTCAACTCTCCTGTGGTATGCGGTGTGGTATTTTGACTTTAGTTGTATCTTCTATTTTCAGATGTGTGAGTCGGAATCCCAGAAGGAAACAGAATTCCTCTCCTATGATTTAATTGAAGTGATTTTAAAGAAAGAATTATTTACAAAGAAAAAGACATAGTTAAGGAACCTAACAAGCAACATTGTGAAGACATTCCATGCCAAGCTCTATAGCATTATTGAGGCTTAATGAGAACTGGAGCCGTGGAGGAGGGGCTGTCTGACTGGATCTGTACACAGTGGAGGAAAGTTAGCTGGAACCACAGCATCGAAGGGAGGCAACAGGAAAGAAACACCCTCTCCTTGGCCTCCTCTTATCTCCCATCAGCAGAACCCCGCTGGAAGCCAAAGGGCAAGGGCATTCAAGTGAGACAATCCATAGAGCTCAATCTTGCAGGTCCCGTAGCAGGGCTGAGAAGAGTGGAAAATAGTTCTGAGGAAAGGATCTTAAGTGAAGAGTGTCCAGCATAGCATATGTGTGGCAGGAGCACAGAAACTGCAGCACCAAAGCAGAGAAAGAGGGTAGAGGAAGAAATAGGTAGATCTCCCTCCTCCTTTCAGTCTATTGCCAGTATGTGTCATTGACTTAACCCAACTGTGAACCTGCCTAGAATGAAGTTTGGGTGGTGCAGTTCCTGAGAGTCAGCCTTCATAGACAAAGAGCAGGGAAGGGAAGAGAACAGATGGGAGGAGAAGCAAAAGGAGAATAACCAGCAGAATAGATAACAAAAAATCTTATGCTTTCTACAGTGTGTGTTGTTATTAACACTAACCTCATCAATGCAGAGGTCAGCATAGTTAGTGGAGGGGGAATTCCAAAGTTCTAAGAAGATGTAGCAATCATAAGTCATAAAAAATCATGAGTGTTGATTAGAATTTAAAAGTGGAGTATGATTTTTCATAGCTTCTCCTTATCTTAACTTATTTTTAGAAATGTTCATGCCTAATCTATTTCCCCCTCCCTACAAGAGATGAAATATTTGGTCTCCTCAATAGCCTAGTGCCCAGAGATCATGATGATTTATTGGTATTTAGTATGAGCCACGGACTAAATGTGGTTATTTGAAAACCCAGTGGAAACTGGCAACTGATCATTTCTAGCTCCCCCTGTTGTTCTATTTACAAATGTCTTTAAAAAAAAAAAAGAAAAAAAAAAAGAGGAGCCCTACAGGGTGGCTACATGGCAAAGATGTATTTTTCTTATTTCTCAGATTGTCTTGGTTTTAGTGGTGCCAAATACCCCGTGCACATCAAAGTGGTCTTTGATGTTTTTTCTTTCACACATGAGGGAGTTTACTGATGTCAGACTGAACTGATCACAAGGTAGTCACCAATGTTTAATGAAGGCCACAAACCATTATACCATGCAGGTAAGGGTGACTTAAGATAGGGATGTAGTTTGGTATCTTTTGAGTTTTGATGAAATCTAACTTTAAACAATGTGTAAGGTACATGGGATCTGGACCACACTAATGTTAGTATAAGTTGAAGATTGGACTAAAGTAAGCATAACCATTTATAAAATGATCAAGCACTAAATGGAAGAGCACTGAAATAGAAAACAATGATCTTTGTTCTAGTCCTGGCTCTGCTGCTTATTCATGTCATTGTGGGGACTTCACTTCACTCTCCTGAATCCCTACTTTCTTAAGTTAAAATGATATGATCTAGGACCTCTTTTAGTCCTACTATATCATGTCTCTGTGTGTATTATGCATTCAAATAAATGAGGATGATCAGTGACAATAATAATGCTCAAACAGATCTGGAAATACTATAAGACGGTTGCTGACTTCTTCCATTCCCAGAAGAAGACAGAGAAAAGAAATTGGATTATAGGGTAGAAAACGAATATTTATAAAACAGTCGATATATGTCAGACACTCTGCTAAGCATGCTATTAATATATACATTAATTCTAATACCAGCTCTACATTAATAAGTATTATTTTCCTTTACTTCACAGGTAAGAATACTGAGGCTAAGGGAACTCTGCTATTGTTCGTCTTTCTTTAATTGCTAATCTTTTTTGAAATCGTATCCTACATTCACTTTCTCTGCTCACCACTCACTCAATTCTTACTTGCAACCTGGCTTCTACTCTCACCAAGGTGTGAAATTTCTTGTTCAGTCTTCTCAGGATTTGTTTGGGAATGATCATGTGCTCTTTCATGAAATCTTCTGCTTCTGACACCTGGCCCATTCCTGATTTAACTTCTATTGTAGCAGGAATAATTTTTACACACTGTGTAACTTGATCAAACAAAGATAAAATTTTATTTCATTCCAAATGAATTTAGTGACTGCCATGCCCATTAATAGTAAAAACTTAAAATTTATTAAATCAGGATCACTGAGGCTTTTCTGGGCTAAAACATAAATCTCTTTGATTCTTGCCTTCTGCATTCTCATTTCCTTCTCCCCAGGCTGATCAAAACTCAGAGGGACTTACCTTTGCTTCCCATATGGGAGAGACTGTTTCCGCTAGAACTTACTTCTGATGACACTCAACCCCCCTGTTCTGCAAGTGCGTGATGATTCGCTGCTAGAAAATCAGTGGTCTGCCTCTGCTGACTCACCCCTACCTCAGGGTGGCTGGCACTATAATCCTTTCAGACTTAGTCACATCCTCCTTTCATTCACAGTTTGATGGCCACTCTGCAGCTTCTTACAAAAGGCTTTCCTGGCCTCATTTTGTTCTTTCATAAGTGGTCATTTTGACCTATCATCTTTTGTGGCAACAACCTCTTCCAGGAAGGCTACCTCTTGACTTTCAGCTATTTCAATGCTTCCATAGACACACAAAACATTTTTGGACCTCATATATCTCAAGGAAATCTACAAGGGCTGTGAGGCAGGTGGAAAAAGTGGAGAAAGGCTATCTCAATCCACTCTCTGCCTAGACCTGCCCTGAAAACATTTTTGCTTTCCTTTAACTATTCTTTGTTGGCAGGAGACCCTTGGGAACCTTCCACAGTCTGAAAAAGGAATGGAAGGCCCTTTGGTTTTCAATACCCAAACCCATCTGGGTATCTCATCTCACACCCAGATTTTGACCCCTAGACAACAGCTCACACCAGCATCCAATCTCCTTGCTTTTCTTTCCTGTTCCTTTCCAGGCTTCTCCCTCAGCCCAAAACGAATCCTTCTTCTCTCTATGGTGCAAAATCTGCTCTTGAATGATCATTAATTCTCACAGCTGCTATAGTTTAAGAAGAAAATACCCTGAGTTTACCAGACTTTTAGCTTTGATAGGGAGTGGAGGGAGCTTTAGAGAAAGTTTTCTCTTTCAAAGTTGTCCATATCACAGGCTTTAAGAGCCTCTTTTGAAACTCAAAAAGAATAAAATGACTCTTTTCATGCTGAGATTTTTTCCCCCTTTATTCTTTGTTTCCCTAACACATTAAGCCTTTGCATCAAGGGTGAACAGTCAACTACATATAAGAAAGAATTGGCAAGAAAGAGAAATACAATACATTGAATGTTTCAAAATATTATTTTTCCAGATTGTCTTGGATGTAACTGCATCCTTTCTGGTTTTTCTTTACTCTCCCACACTGTCAATATTGGTGCTAATCAAGATATTGTCAATGAACAGCTTCTGTTCTCTTTCTCCATGTTTTTTAATGTCTAACTATAACTTTGTATTTGCAGTTCTTCTGAGATTGAAAACCAGGGACTTCCTTCTCCCCCAAAACAGATACTTCAGCACACACATACAAAGTGTTTCATTATTTGAAGAGGTTCATGGATTGTCTTAAGGCTATTAATGAAACCATGAAGGATACAGCTGCCTGGGCTAAGACCGCTTGTCTATATTATTCATTGCTATATTCCCAGAGCCTAAAACGGACCTGCCAAAAAAGGTGCTCAGAATCAATTTTTAGCCAAATAAATAAAACAATTAATATCTCCAACACTCAGTACTCTCCTGAATTCTAGCCCATTTTACCAATCACCATTCCAATGTCACATCTTAAACTTGATATGTGCAAACTAGAAGCATTATCCATCACTCTTTTCCCCTTTTACCTCAGTGGCTCCTCCTCTCCTCTGAGTTATTCTGACTCTGTCTTTAGCATTTTTTTCCTCCTTCTCCTCTCTAGGTCCTTTTTGTTCAATTGGCTTTCAAGGCCTATTCATTCTATCTCCACAATATCTCTCAATTTCCCACAGTCTATTGCTATATATGATGAAGATACTTATAAAGTATCTATCCAGCTCACAATGACCCCATTACCTTCACAGGATGGCTTTGGGAAGGCATGTTTATCCCTCACCCCCATGTTCATAGCTGATTGGCCATCTGATCTAAGCTGGGCCAATGATATCCTGTCCTTTAGAAATTTGGAATTAGGACTATGAAATTCTAATTCATTTTAGATAATTCCTTGAATGTAGAATACATAAGAACTACAGAGCTCTGAGACAGCCTATCTTCAACAGTGTGTAGTGAATAGTAGAAATAGTAGATATGCCAAGCAAAAAGAGTAAAACAGTCATTCAGGAAGAAGCATGAGACAGCAATTCAAAATCTAGAGCAAGTATACCTGGTTCTTGACTTCCTAGCACCAAGTTCCTTTCTATTCCTGAAGTTTGGCTGTATTCCTGTCCTTGGGTGCTGGAAAGAGGACATCCTTCTTTCCTCAATTATTTTTTGTTGTGGTCAAATCCAATGTGATAAGCCTTTTGTCGTGTGTTTTCTTCTAAGGGTCTTTTAGTTTTAGTTTTAGATCTTACACTTAGGTGTTTGGTCCATTTTGAGTTAATTTTTGCATGTGGTGTTAGGTAAGGTTCCAACTTCATTCTTTTGCATATGAGAATACAGTTTTAGCAACACTATTTGTTGAAAAGACTGTCCTTTCCCAGTTGAATGGTCTTGTCACCCTTGTCAAAAATAATTCAACCACATATGTGAGAGTTTATTTCTGGGTTATCTCTTCTATTTCGCTGGTCTGTATGTCTGTCTTTATGCTAGTACCACACTCTTTTGATCACTCTAGCTTTGTAGTAAGTTTTAAAATCAGGAAATGAGAGTCCTACAGCTTTATTCATTTTCAAGATTGTTTTTGCTACTCAGGGTGGGACAGCTCTTTTTCATTCTCATATCCTTTTCAGCATTGCTCCTGGTTTCTTTTTGTTTGTTTGTTTGTTTGCTTTCTCTAGCTTGTGGCTTTTTGCTATTTGTGGAGCCATGTGTTAGAATGGAGTCTGTCCTGTCTAAGTCCCAGCTAAAGTAAGATAATAGATGCTATATTTCATTTTTAGCCGTTGAGAGATAGACCTGTTATATCTGTAAACTATTAACACAACTTTTGAACTCCCTCACTCACATGAGGCTATAAAAGAGCTGAAAGAGTGGAGAGCAAGAGAGAATTTATGAGAGAATTTGTTGTGGGGACTCTAACCGCTCAACATTGAAGCTCTTAATTTATAACAGTAAGCCCGGGAAAAGAATCTTCACTGGAACCTAGCTATATGTTCATTTAAAAAGGGATCCTGTCCGTGGGAAATGCCTGCAGGGTATTGTAAGAGCCTGAGGGGAGATCAAGAGCAATCAGACAAAGAAGAGGCACTGCTGTGTCAAGAGCACACAGGCTAGTTGCAGCTTAAGCACAAATTTTGTTTTAAAAACTATGGTAATCATTGGCCTTTCTCTCTGTTTATTCTCCCTCTCTCTCAATTTAGTATCTTATGGTCATTGAAACAATAGGCTAGGATACTAAGGTCTGGTTTTAGCCAATGTGCTGGCTCCCACCATCAGGCCAAGATATCTTTATGGGAGGCACTTGAGAAAGGTGTGACACCCCAGTCTTATCTCCTATTAAAGTAACGCATGGTCAGAACTTAGTTGCATAGTCATACCTATCTCAAGGGAGACCGGGAGTATTGACTTTTGCTGGGCTGCTATTTAATCAGCTCATATTCCAGAGTTCTCTTGCTAATAAAAGAAGGAGAGAACAAATACTGAGGGCAACTTGTAATCTCATCCACAATTCTCTTACTAATTCAATTTAGCCTATATACTACTAGCTTATTATTCTTGCTAAAAAGCAATTTTGTCATTTCATCTATGTTCTCAAAAAGTTTCAATGATCTTCAATTGCCTACTGAATAAAGTTCAAACTTAGCCCC
This sequence comes from Mirza zaza, assembly GCA_008750895.1. NCBI lineage: Eukaryota > Metazoa > Chordata > Mammalia > Primates > Cheirogaleidae > Mirza > Mirza zaza. The sequence goes on from VSMD01140655.1 coordinate 15,975, forward strand.
CCTTAAAATAATTCTGAGCATTTTGCTAGACAAATATAGCATAGACTTAATTATCTATTATCTCTCTCTATTGTTCTATTCTTGAATGTTTATATTCTTTCTTTTGCTATTATGAGCAATGCTGCCTTAATATCTTTGTAGTTAGTATCATTATGATAGTCACTTCTAAAAGGCCACTTAAAAAATTTTACTTGTAATTCCACATAGCACTTAGCATTTAGCATGATATATATTTATTAAACACTTTCTAGTGAGTAACAAATGGACTAACTCTGTCAGCTATGAGCTGCAGAATTTCAGGTTCATGAATTAAGCTCAAATACTACTAATAATTGAGCTAATTCTAACAGTTATTTCCAAGGGTTTCTGACATCCAAGTTTTAATCATATATGTTATTAGGATTTATAACAAGAAAAAATGATTAATGTCTTTATAGAATAAATTTATAGAATTTATAGGATTTATAGAATAAATCCTTCATGTTAGAATTATTTTCACACTCCCTACTTTTCTTTTTCTGTACCCATAGGGAACAACATTAGACATGAGATGCAACTCCCCTTCATACTCTTGTATCATCCCTGGTGTGATAGATCCTGAAGGCATAAAAAGGATACAGGAAGAAAGAGAAGTAAGAGCATTAAAAAGCTGGTGTAACTGAGTTCAGTTGTGTTAGTTCAGGTAATGCCAGCTGCTATAACAATAATAATAACAATAAAAACAAAAGCCCAGTTGTAAATGGCTTCACACAAAATAAAACTTTATTTCTTAGCCATGTAATAATTTAATGCTGGTCTTCATTTTTGGGGAGCGGAAGAGGGTGGAGTAGGTAATTGATGGCAATAGGCTGGCAGAGACTGTATTGTCTTCAATAGGTGGTTCCCAGGTCATCCTGGATGCTAATATCCAGCAGGAAGAAAGAGGAAAAGGACCAGTGAAAAAAGCACACCTACTTCTTAATGACCTCGGTCTAGAAGTGACTAGTTACATGGCTTTATTTAGATAAAATGGAGGCTGGAACATGTAGTCCCTTGCTGGACAGCCTTTTCATAGCAACAACCCTACACCAAAAAGAGGAGGGCAGCCATCTGTCTCTCCCATATCAACATTGGTTAAAAAGATTTTTTAAATGTCTTGAAATCTTAATAGATAATATATATGGAGAGAAAGGAAAGTGAGAGGGGTGCACTTGTTGATCCCTCCCATTCTACATCACTCTCCACAAAAATGGTGTTGATACAGTCTTTGTTTCCTTTAAAATTCAGTAAGATGTTCAAGAATAGCCTCTCTCTTCTATTTAATGCTTAGGTTGGAAAGAAATAAAAGCACAGATAACTTATGAATTTAAATTTTCTATATTCAAGGATCATCACTGTAAAGTGGAAAAAATCTGGGCTTTTGAATCACACAGATGTGGGCTTAAATCTCGGCTAGCCCACCGATAAACACATGGTTTTGGTACAAACACTTCAACATCTCTCAGCCTCATTTTTCCCATCTGTATAATAGGGATGAACATTTGGCTGGTATGAGACAAAAAATATAAAATGCTTGGTTTCAGCCTCTTTTGCTTTTAAAGGATTTGATCTCTGTCTGACCAGATATGCTAGGTGATCTTACGAGATGTTGAAGAATTCATTTTCCTATCTCACCCTCCTATATTCGTTGTATAACTGGCTCCTTATTCTATTTGTTCTCCTCTCCTGGTAACTAATCTAGTTGGTCATCTTTCTCATTTCATCAAATCCCTTTAGTTCAATGCCAACTCTAACATCTCTCTGCTAACAAAACCTTGGCTTATTGTCTGAGTTTGCTTTTATCTCCGTTTAAGCCAAATTCACTCATTATCTCCTCTGACTAATTCTCTCAACTTAATCTGGACCCTGGAAATCCCTTTCTTATAGACTCCCTTTTCGAATTTCCCTGTTGGTCTTATAAAGCAAATCAATAGATACTTATTCTCGTCTTCTTATTAAATCCTTCAGCCTCTAAAACCATTGTTCTTCTCTCTGCCTCATCCCATTTCTAGCCTTCTCTTGTAGTCTGCAGAGAATCATCTGCTAGACTGAACACATGAAATCCTCATACTCTGCTAAGGATGTCATGCGGGGAATTCATTGAAAGCCTTTCTAAGCATGTCACTCTGAAAAAAGCAATTCCTACTCAGACTATCATGCTGTAATCTTGGCCAAGCAGGCTGATTTAATATTGACTTTCACCCCATCATCTTTTCTTATTGCTTTACAATGAAAGTAAACACCAGCATTGCTGTCATGGACACAAGGACAAGCCCCAGCCTTTGGCCAGCTTCTCCCTTCTCTCTGAACTCCTCTTTTCCTTTCTTTCATTCACCAGCTGTAGTGGACAGAGAACGAGCCTCAGAATGTGGCCTGCATTGACTGTATCCTGGGTTTGGCAGGGCAATCCTCACGTTCATCTTTTAGCCTCCTCACCTCAAATCATTACATGTTTTCAATGAGAATGGTGTCTTCCATCTGGAGGCTCAAATAGAGTAAGTGGGAAATGAGGTCACTGCCGGTAAAAATGTATATAGCGGACACTTGCTGTTATTTCTGGCTAGATTGCAATCAACCCCCCATTTTAATTTGGAGAACTCCCTTTCCCCACGTATGTGCCTTGGTGAGAGGTAGGGACATGGGGTTAGAAGTTTCTTCTCTTAAAAACTACCTAGAAACTTGGGAAAGCAACAGAGGCTTGACTGATCATATTCTCCCACCTAGGACTTCAGATTTTGAAGGATCTCAAAGACTTCAGTATATTCACTAATGTTGTGATCAGTAACATTAACAGAACAGCAATGGCAATAGCCGCTCCTGGTTACAATGGGTCCAGAGGCCATAAGTGCCAGAGACAATGCCCTAACCAGCCTCTTTCTTTGCCTTGACTGTGACTATTTTAGTTAATATTTTCTGAAAACTAATTCTCCAAATTTCCTGTTCATTTAGTAAGCTGCCTTATAACCTTCTAATAAATTTCTTTTCTGTCTATATTAGCCAAAGCAAGTTTTCGTATTTATAACCAAGAACTTTAAATTGTACAGTATATGATATCTGGTTTAGGAAATCTCATGATGCAGCAAAAAAATGTAACTGACTTCTAGTTGTATAATCTGAGCATGCATCCTGGCTCTTAACTAGCCACTTAACTAGCTATGTATTTTAAGGCAAGTCTTTTAATTTTTAGGTATCTTCTGATAGGAGACAAGAAAGCCTTTCCTAAATATCTGGATTTGTGAGTTTTCTTTAAAGTCTCTTCTCCTTGATTCGTGTATAAATTCTATGAAAATGGACCCTATTTATAAGCAATGTTCATAGATTTGGTTCCAAGCTGCCCTACTTCTTTTTCTCACAAATGATATTTTGATATAGTATTTAGTAATTAAGTGTACTCTCTCTTTCCTGAACTTTCCTCTCCAATACCTTCCATCTCCCATATGCAGCTGTTTGCTTCTGCCTCTTATCCTGTGACTTGGAATGATATGATTGTATGATAAGTATGATACATTACCTCCAAGAAAAATATGCCCAACCATGGAGTCACCAGCAGCAAATGGCCTCTTGGTTTGCAAAACCATGGAAACCCTCTCCTCATTTTCTACTTTAAATTGTGAGCATCCTCACATTTCCACTTTGCAGAGTACAGTAAGTGTCAGAGAAGATAATTCAAGTAAGAAAGCTGACTGATCTGCAAAATATTGTGTGGTGACTGCTATCCAACAATGGGTCCCCAAAGAACTTAAACTGCCAGTGTAATGACCCCCACATAGAATATGGTCTGGAGTATCATTTGATTATATCCAGACTCCAGACTCCAGACTTTTTTCCTCTCTGCCTGAATACATTTCCATTTTAAACATTGACAAGCAACAGGAAAATGCACCTGAAAGCCACCATGCCTGGAATGTTGGCTCTTAGTTGGGGGTATTCTTAGTTGAAGGACGTGATTCACAGATAAGTATGAACAGTAACGAAGGTAAGATTAACAACATGTATGAAAAATGTACAGAGATTTTCCTGCCTTGCCAAAATATCCTACCTGGCCTGTATCTGTCTTTGACTCCAGATCCAGGGTAACTGAATTCCAGAGGACTCCTCTCCAGAGGAAACAGAAGGTCTTTGGCTAATAAACTTGTATTCCCAGCTCACATTCCCAGAAACATCACCCTATGACACCTAAACACTCCACCAGCATTTAGGACGAATCCTAGCTAGATAAATATTTTAATATCTTACTACCATATTCTTGCTATTAGGTCAGTTAATGTCTCTGAGCCTTAGTCTTCAAGGAAAATAGTACCTGCTATTGCAGATAATCAAGAAAATTAAATTAGCAAATGTCCGTGAAAGAGACTGACTTGGAATAGGACTCCAAAATTGGTAGTTATCATTATTTTTACTAACTGTCTTCTACTTGGGATGGAACAGAATATCTTCTTATCATCTTCCTGGGTTCTAATATTCTGCCCAGAATAGGGAAAACAACTTCTTGAAAAGAAAAATCATCTTTCAAGTAATCCATTGTTTTTAATTATTTGAGACCAAAGTCAACGGCCATAGAAGAGACTGTTGGTTATGAGAGGGGTTTTAGCTTTCTGGAGTGTAAGAGACAATATCCCTGTCAATTTTAAGTGGCATCCCTGTAGTACTTGAAGCAATTTGGTCTCTTTGCAGAACAGCACATAAGACTTGTTTGCTGCCCTGACTGCTGTTTTTGAATCTTTGCTCTACCTTGCTTTGTCACTCATCTGAGAGATGCTACTGGCTGAAAATAGCATTGAGTCTGCCCTACTCCTGCCTAGAGGGAGTGGAGAGGAATTGAGTCCTGTACAGGCAAGGCGGTAGTGGCAGTGGGAGGTTTGTCCTGCTGTTTATAAAACTTTATAAATATAGTCCTACACGAATCGCCTGGAGGCAGCTCTAAGCTATTTACTGAGTAGCAACTGCACTTAAAGTGTCCAAAACCCATCCAAAGAGTTGCTTTATTATCAAAGGGGCCACTTCACACAGATTCATATGAGATTATCAACTGAGAGAAACAGCAAGTTCATTTATTTATGAATTTTATTAATTGTAGAATGGCCTAAATGCTTAACATTCTTTCTACAATTTCACTCAGGGAACCACCCAGGATCTTTTCTGATCCTGACCACACACACACACACACACACACACACACACGCCCATCAGCATCTTTTGCTGTGTTTAATTCCACAGTGTCGTAAGTTATCTACATTACTGTCTCTTCTGCCAGAGTAGGAGCTCCTGGAGAAGGCAGTCTCTCTTTGTGTCTTTATATCATTGCCCAGCTCATAGTAGGTGTTTAATAAATGTGAGTTAATGAAAGTAAACAGCCTGCTCAACATGAAGCCCAGCAGATGCAGTGTTAGAAATGCTTTAGTCACTCATTGCCCCCTACATTTGCTTACTAGAATCTTAAATTTAGAAGAGCTTAAAATGGAGATTGAAAATACTAAGTTCGACTGACAAACATTACTCATGATGGTACTGAGAGGCAGAGAGGTTAAACAAATTATCTAAGTTCATAGCTCTGACCAATAGCTGAGGCAGAACTGGAATTAACTGTCTGACTCTTCATTTAGTGTTTTCAGATGATACGTAATAAATCATTTTAAAACTAGAAAACCGTTTCTCTCAGTGTTAGTGTTTCTGTTGGCTGCCTATGGCAACCAAAGTTCCTGTGGGATTTCATTTTGTTTGTGGTAATCCACAGGACCAGCACCCAAATATCCTCATTCCACTCCTTAAAATACTCCGAGAGATGTTTCACAAAGAAAATAAAAATTATCCCCAGGCATCCCCTTCTGATTTTTCATGTGGACATTCATTTTTTTGTCAAAATCAATTGAAAACAAAATTTGAACTAATGTTGTTTAATCCTTTCCTTTTTAGATAATTTTCTCTCAAAATTAGAGTCCACTCACCACTGCCTCAAAGCACTAAAGCAAAATACGACAATATGTTTGTGATAGATCTTATAAGTAAGATGTTTTGGTTGACTTTTCCTAAGCTGAAAATGATTTTATCCATCTTACAAACAGAAGGCATAAACATCACTTAAAACTACTATATCAGCTATATTAGTATTTGAATCCTTATACAAATGTGGCAAAAAATAACTTCTGTTTCTATAGTACTTTTTCACAGAGTTTCTGCTTATAAAAAATTTCTTTGAGAGAGCAAAAAAATGTGGGTCTATTCTCAAAAAACAGTACATGAACTACAAACTCTAAATGGAATTGGCTTATGACAAAATAATGATAATAACCAACATCTATATTGAGGGTTTATTATATCAAGCATGGTTCTGATAGCTTCGTTATTAACTCACTTAATGCTTATAACCATTCTATGGGCAAAACTACTGTGCCAACTTTACATAATAATAATAATAATAATAACAGATAGCACACCTCCCATCTTCTGAGCAGCAGCTAGGTATGAAACAATAATTAAGCATTTCATATACTTTCTGTCATTTAATCCTTATAGTGCCTATAAAGATTAGTATCATCCTTAAGTGAACAAGGTTAAGTCATTTGCTTAAAGCTGTATAGTTAGTAAATGGTAAGGCTAAGAGGCAAACACACTTCTATCTAATTCAAAGTCCAAGCTCTGTCCATAGGCAGCAATTCTTCTGAAGATAGGCAGAGATTTGTGATTTCTTCCCAATTCTTTTGTAAGAAATTCACAAAATCCCTTCCTGCTTATCTTACCAATATCTAAGGCCTGAGGCTTTGTTATGTTTAGGGATGATATTAAAAATATTTAACAACCTGAACTGCATGGATACTAACAAACCCATCAGCACCACTGGGGCCATAGACCTGGACCAGTGGTCAGAGCGACTCTGGTTTTACTCTTGTGTTGTTGGACCTTGGTGGGGTATGTGGTGGGGGGTATGTCCCAGAGGTGGGACCAAGAGGCCAAACAAATGAAATGGTACCCAGGAGTGTCAGAGTGGTGCCTGCTTACCAACCATGGAAATATTTTAATATTTTAAATAGTGATATGTGTATAATGAAATGAATATCCAGTAATAAATTTCATAAAAATAAGAAGGAAAAAAGAAATCTTGGCCACATAAACTAAGTTCAGAGACTGTGTTATACTACTTTTCATTACTTCCTGTAATTTGTTTATGTGGCCAAGATTTCTCAGCCTCTGTGCCCCAGTTTTATTCTCTATAAAATGGGTATGTGGGTGCCATGATAATATTTACCTCATATGCTTGTACTGAGTATTGAAAAAGACAACCCAAGTAATACCCTTAGGAGAATATTTGGCACCCAGTACATGTTAGCCTTAATAGTTAAAGGCATCTTCATACATTTTTTCTTTTATGTGGGAGATTTTAGAATTTCTCATAGTAGTTTGCCACAGTCCACCAAGATCTTTCCACTACTGTAATGTTTCTATTCTTAATATTTCCCCTTGGAAAGACTGCATTCTTTGATCTAATAGTCTTATGGTTGATGACAACTCTTGATTAGGTACATTAATGGGGGACAGCAAAGACATAGGTAATCCAAAATAACAGTTAATAAAGATTTATTCCTATTTTTTTATGCTTTCTAGGATTTTTTCCCTTGCATATTAATCCTTACTTCCATTTACCAAATATTTATTGAATGCCCATTGTGGGTTGGGCACAGAGTGTAATAATATAGAAACCCTGATATTGAGGAAATCAGTTTAGCATGAAAAAACCCTACAAATAATTCTTTATAATAGAGCTTATGTAAAGTGGTTGGAGCCAATATCTCTGCTTAGGGAGCCATGGGAGGTTTCATGGATGAGGTACACATCCCTGTTAGTGAGCAGGAGGTGAAGGAACATCCCAGGGAGGGGAGCAGCATATGCAAGGGAAAGACATGGAGGCCAGAAAGGGCATGAGGTGTTCAGGGAACACAGAGGAGTTCAGCTGTGACAGAGAATGATGCACATGGGAGAGTGGAGGGGTGGAGGCTGGACAGGTAAGGACTTCCTTTGCCATTCTAAGGACCCTGGATATAATCCTTTCGGCAAAGGCTCTTCTTGGGGAGTGACATGCTCACACATTGCTGTGGAAAGATCACAGTGGCTGTGGCAGCAGGGGGCAGGTTGGATCTGAAGGGATGGCAGGAAGAAAGTTAACTTTTCCTTTATGTTTCACTTTTATTGACATTGAATATACATGATCCCTTTGCAGTATGACAGCAGAAATGTGCTGAGTAGCAGAGGGCAGCTGGGTTGCAAGTCATTCAATGTGCTGTGGACAGTGCTCTCAATGAGCCAGACCTGTGCTTCTGGAAGGACCCTTCCCCTAAGCAGGGTCTGTGTCCCTAACTTGTGCTCCCATGGCATTTATGTTAACCTCCACAATGCTCTCAGCACACTGAATTGCCCCTCTACATGTTTATCTGCCACTCTGGACTTGGGCCCTTTGAGGCCTAGGATAACGCCTCTTCCTCAGGCCCCAGTGAGGTTTATGAGACGCTGGGCATGAGGAGAGGGAGGGCAATAGTGTGACCCGCGGTGTCTGGGGGTAAACTCTACTTGGCATCCTGTTGTACTTTGGATAAAATCTCAACAAGCCTCCTCCTCCATCTCACTGATGACTTTCACTCCACAACTGCCCCAAGCTCTTGCCTGCCTCCAGGACCAACCCACATGCTGCTCCCTCAATCTCCCTCCTCTCTTTCCTCCACCTGACTTCGAAAGGCTGATTCTTCATCCTGGTGAAAATACCACCCGCAAAGGGGGCCCATCGGGACTGTCTTCTGCCGTAGGTTCCCCCACTCCTTCTCTACCCATCAGTCTTCATAGCATGTGTTACAATTTGTAGTTATAACTCCTTTTCTTTAACGCACTGTAATTACTTCTTGAAAATTCACACATCACAATATTTAAGGCTCTGGAAAGTCCTGCAGTTAAAATAAAAAAAAACTTTTAAACTTCGTTTAGCTCTGGATTTATCAAGCTTATTGGAGGACAGAAATCTCCCCCTCATTTGTATATGTTTTTCAAGAAATGAAAGAAATTGTAGAAAAGTTTGAAGGCTAATGTAATAAATGCCCATATTCCTATCACTCATAATTAACAGCTGTTAATGTTTTATCACAGTTGCTTGCTGCCAGTGGTTTCTTAAGAAATAAAAAATCACAAATAAATCCAAATATCTCTTAATTATGATCCCCTGAGGCTCATTCCTCTCTCAACTTTCCCAGAGACAATAACCAAAATGAGTATTGAATGCACACTTCCAAATCTATTTTTATCCTTTTACATACATATAGTAGTATCCATATACTGCCATCTTTTTTGTGCTCTTAAATTTACATAAGTAAATATATAATTTTTTCAATCAACATTATTATTTTTACATCCATCCATGTTGTTTTTAACTGGTATAGACCATTATATAAATATACTATAATTTATTTATCTATTTCTTATCCACAGATGGACATTAATGGAGTCATCAAGTTTTTGGCTGACACAAAAGTAGTTATAATAAGCATATCTCTTTGTATAGTATATAAATTGAGAAATGTTTTCATTTTTCTCTTTAAGAAATCTACCTAAGTAGAGATACACATTTTAGTATATAGCATATACACATTTTAAATTTTACCTTATATTTATTAAATTGTTCTTCAGAGTGGCTTTAGCAGTTTAAACCTGTGTCAACAATATGTGAGAGTATCATTTGTTCCATATCTGTACCAAAATCTGCTATTGTCATGTTCTTTATACAACTAGTAAATGAAAATGGTAACTCATTGTGGTTTCAATTTCTATTTTCCTAATTATCTGTGAAATTGAATTATGTACTCAAACATCACTGTTTTAAGACTTGAGGCCCTGGAGAAGGCTATCTTGGATAGCAAATCCTTTTATGGAGTTGTGCCTTGAATAGGCTTCCTTCTCTCAGTATAGGATGTACCTCACATTTGCACAGTCTTTGGCACAGAGAAGGCATCTATTCGTCTTAGCTGAGTGAGTGAATAATGGAAGTGTAATAAGTAAAGGGGAGAACGAACAGTTAACAAACTATGTTAATTACTTTTACATTATTTGTTATTTACCATACATGTTTATGATATATCCATGACTAATATTACTTGAGATCCACATCTTCCCTCCTTTTTTATTTATTTATTCATTTTTTCAGCATATTATGGGGGTACAAATGTTAAGGTTACATATATTGTCTTTGCTCTTCCCTCCCCCCTCAAGTCAGAGCTTCAAGCGTGTCCATCCCCCCAGTTGGTACGCATCGCATTCATTATGTATGTATATCCCATCCCCTCCCCCCCATATGTTATTCATATGTTCCACTTAAGTGTTGATCAGTTAATACCAATTTGCTGGTGAGCACATGTGGTGCTTATTTTTCCATTCTTGGGATACTTCACTTAGTAGAATGGGTCCCCTTTTTTTTCTTACTCTTTTGCCCAGGCTAGAGTGCAGGGGCATCATCATAGCTCACTGCCACCTCAAACTCCTGAGCTCAAGCAATCCTCCTGCCTTAGCCTCCCAAGTAGCTGAGACTACAGGCTGGCCACAGGATTACAGGGTTGAGCCACCATGCCTGGCCCAGGATCTACATCTTTTAAAAATATGTTCTTGTTACTTTTCTTCAAACTATTATTAAACAACTTTTGAATAAATTGCTTTGTAGGTAAATAAATGTTTTCTAAAGAGTTTGAAAATAATTGACTTTAATATTGTTTCTCTTATGCATTTGTTTAGAAAGCCCTTTGTATTTTTGTCATGGACAATACTTCAGTACCTTTTTCCATATAGTTACAAATTTTTACTAAGCAAGTGTTCTTAATATAGTCTCTAAACTTAGTTCACAATCCTGAGCTTGGAAGGACATAACCACATATTTTTGTTGTCAAAAATATCTTTATTTTTCTCTTTTTTACAAACACTATGTGCATTATAACAAAACAAGCACTATAGAAGAGTATTAACAACTTTATTCACTTAATCCAAATATATTTGTTGAGGGCCCTCTATATTCCAAGTGCTCTGATAAGGCAGGTAGATATAATGAGATGGATAGGTAGGAAATTAGAAAATCACATTTACTCATTCAAAAACCATTGCTATATATCAGGAACTAAATTATGCCCTAAGGATACCAAAAAGTAAGACACCATGGCTGCTTCTCAGGAATGTACTGCCTGGTAGAAATATAAAGATAAAACAATTTGATCTCTACTGGAGAGAAAAGAACACACAGTTTTATGGGGTCCCTAGGAAAATTGGAAAATTATTTGTTGGATAGGGCTGAGGTACCTTAGGACAGGGTGCAAGCCTAGTAAGTCTGATGAAATATTTAATTCCACAACTGAGAAAGGGATAATCAAAACAGATGACACAGATGGTAGTTGAAGACTAACGTGAAACATCAGAGTCAGAGAGGCAAACCCCACTGAGGGATATTGTGGTGGTCAGAGACTGGAAAGCACAGTATTGGGGAGATGAGCTTGAGACACATAATAGAAGTGAGTTCGGTCAAAAACTGTGGCCAGCATAAGGGTTACCAAGGTCTGTTTTTATGTGGTGTCAGCTATGGAATGTGGAACCAGGACTGGTCGATTAAAGAAGCCCAGTAGGACCACACAGACTGACAGGAAGAACACACAAAGTCTGTTTCATAAAGAATGAGTAGTGATCTGCCAGGCAGATAAAGTAGGGTGCATTCCTGAGGGAGGGCTAGATTTGGTCAAGGCATTGGCCACTTCAAAGGTGCTGGAGGTCCAAGCAATGGTGGAAAATATAGTTCCTGCAGAGGGTCGGTAGGGGTGTGTGTAGACTGCCCCTGAGGGCAGGGCACAGTGGGAAGTTTAGAGGCTATCAACTGGCTTTAAGAGAGGAGAGAATGTGATTAGATGTCTGTGTTTTAGTTACGAGTGGATTGGAAGTTGTACCAGAGGACACTGTGGAAGGTATTAAAATAGCCCAGCAAGAAGGGAAGAGGGCCCAAAGCAAGGCAGGATAGAGAGAGGAGAGGCCAAGGAGTTGAGAAACATGTCACTATACAGGGAAAAACCACATGGCAAAGTATTTCCTATTCTTTCCTCTTGAAATAACCAACTGTAGAGAAAACACAAGGAGAGTGGAATTAAACACTTCTTACTCTTTTTTATATAATTTCTTTGTTTTAGAGAATTTAACTAGATGCAAGATAATATTAAAAGTGCAGTGTGAGAAGCATTTTTTTTTTCGATTCCAGCTGAAGGCAAGAAGTGTATAATCACATGAAAATATAAACTTAGGACAAAGGAAATTTTCAAAACTTTCATGGGGGGTGTCTGTCCTTATGTTTACAAACAAGAAATTATTTTGTAACAAATTGGCATTGATCTTCAATGAGGCTATAAGTCTGATAACTATTAGAATGCGTCCTGTATATTTTGTTATGTTCCTATTAGAGAACACATATGTTGCTGTGTGTAATGTATTGCTCTACTTTGGGATAAATAAATAAAATGATAAAAGAATAAATTCCAGCTCTTATAACCCCAATTTCAAGTCCTAACCTGGAAACATTTCCCCCCTCTACAAATATGAATAGAAATATGATCCAATGTCTTGCCTTAGAAACACAATTTAAATTGCATTTTAAGGAATCATTAATTCCATAATGTGTCCCTGGCCTCAACAAGAAAATAATTTACTTAATCTTTCTTTCCCTGAATCTAGCCTACTTCTCTCTCTAATCTGTTTTGTTTGCCACAAAGTTCTTTCAAAACATAAAATGCCCATATGTGTGCTTTTTTCCTTCCCTTCAGCAGCTGCATTCTCCGCCACATATTTACATGATCTGGTGGCCAGCTCATCAGTCCGTTTCTCTCATGTGGAAATCACTGGAGTCCAAAAGGACTCTCCGGGTGGCACTGCGCTAATTATTTGTACGACATTGCTAGAGGAGCCATGCTTGCTCCGGACTCATTTTGAACTTATCAAGAAAGGATGTGGATGACATCAGGGAAGGATTTTACAAGACTCTGTCTAGACTGCCAAAACAATCTGTGGTGGGAGAAAATTGCGTAAATATGGGCTACCAGGAAATAGTCATTTTTCTTCTCCCTTCCTTGTGGTCCTTTTTTGGTGTGGGACAGAGTGCAGCCTGGGATGGCAATTCTGTAAATTATACTCTTTGAATCATGTAATAATAACTCAAGGACCAGAATGATTTAATGCCATATGGTAAGTGAATGTGGGAATCATCTCAGACCAAATAAACAAATAGAAGAAGCAAGTGACTTTGAGCTTGTTTTAACTTACATGTCTCTTCCAAATTTCTTAGCTTTATCCAAGGTTTTATGGGCTTTCTAAATAGACAGACACTCCAAGGATAAATAATAAAAGGACAAGTGATGATCCAGTTTTTCTCCTTTGCATGGAAGACAGCTAGGGCCCAAAGCCAATCCTTGGGTATATATACGCGTCTCTTTCCCTGCACCCTAATACTCAGGACTCTGGCAGACTCCCATATCAATTAAATTGGGGTAAATGTGTCTCAATTGGCTCCCATGTGCCAAACCATGTGCTACTTTCCATAATACAAAGATCCGTTGGCTTAAGGTGATTATTTGCTTATACCAGCCCCCAAAAAGCATGACTCGGTGAGTTTTCACCATAAATCTCCTTTTAAATTCTTGCACCTAGGAATGATCACAAATATAGAAATAGATGCACTCCTCAAAGTGTCAAACCTATGCTATGGATAACATTTGTCTCTATTTTAAACAAAACCTGGAACACAAGAAAAAGATTCAAAGTTATATAGAACTGAATCTGAAATCCTAACAAGTGTTGCTTTTTCTTCCTCTATATTTCCCTTTTCTTGGTTCCTAGTTTATCTTTTTGTCCTCATTTCCTATTCCCTGACCACCATATGCCTTCTATGATCATGTTGCCTTAGATCACCCAAATATGTTCCAAACTGGGCTATTTGGGGCCCAAATTTTTTAACAACTTGCTGAAAGTTACTGAACATTCAGACTAGGGCGTAAGTGACAAATTATGCTGCATTACAAACCATTTAAAAATTAGTGGCTTAAAACAACACCATTTTTATTATATGTCATAATTTTCTGGTTTGGTTAGAACCAGCTAGGTGGTTCCTTTACTGGCCTCACTTGGGGTTTCTTGTGAGGTCACAGTCAGATGGCCATAGGCTGCAGATAAGGCTAAGTGGCTGGCATGTTGGTGCTCTTCCACAGGCCTTGAAGATGAGGCCTCTCATCTTCAAGGGCCTCTCTCTGGTCTTTCTCTCCATCAGGTTAGCCTGGACTTCTCACATGGTGGCTCGTGGCTCCAACAGGAAGAAAGCAAAAACTACCAAACCTTGTTAATGCCTGGGCTTAGAAGTCTCAGTACATTATTTTCTTTGTAAACCCAGCCTAGATTCAAGGGAAAGCGACATGTGTTCTACTTCTTGGTAGGAGAGACAGCGTATATGTACGTGGAAAGAGAATTGTTTGGGGCCATCTTTAAAGAGTAACTACTACCTAGACATCGCTATACTAGGGAAAAGAAGAAAGCAAAAGGAGGGAAGGAAGAAAGGAAAGAAGGCAGGCAGAAGATTTTCACAGAAGTCATGCAGTAAAGGAGTGAATCTCTACTGTTGTACATATTAGGTAGCAAAACTACACTGCAAAAAAGATGACTTGGAGTACCCTTTTAGCTCAAAATGCACCATGTGGGGACATTTTACATTGACTGACGTCAACCTATTCTGCTCACACCATCACATCTCTCCTGAGAGCCATTTAACTTCTACCTTCCCCCATTCAGACACATTTGGCTCAGTCTTAACTAACAGAGAATTGGAGTAGACCAACTAGCCTCATTATACAGCACGATCCCCTCCCACACAGTGCAGAACCTCAGAGAGTCTGTGAGCTGGATGAGAGGTAGAGGCAAAGCAAGCAAGGGCTGTATTAGTGAATGCAAAGGCTTAGAAAAAAGTGTGTGGCATGGATCAGTAACAGTAAACTGCTGGAGTCAAAAGAGAACGTGGCATTAGAAATCCAAATTTCCAGCCGCAGTTCTGGCATTTGCTTGCAATGTGACCTATGACAAATCACTGGAGCTCTTTAAACCTCCAGTTTCCTCAACTGGACAGTGTGTAGGTAAAGCTATCAACTTCTCAGGCTTGTTGGCTTAAAAATGAAAGGACATACATGTATAAGATTCCTTTGTAAACTCTAAAGTGCTTTGCAAACTCAAAATTGCAAAAGTATAAGATAAGAAGTAGTAGATCAACTAGAAAATATAAGATTATAAGAAAAAATAACAGAAACTAAGTGCAGCGAAGCTGAAAGAAATTTAAAAAGACCAAGAAGTGAATAGATGGCCCAAGTAATGAATCTATTCAATTGAAACATGCACTTCATATTGCTCTACAGTTGAACTTACACACCTGGTTTACTCTGGAAGTCAGTAGACATCACTATAAAAGTTTGGTTAACTACTTCTATTTTATTTGCTCTGCCTCTATCGTTGTCTTTAAAGAAGAGATGGTTTATCAAAAGCAGAAGTTATTCCACTGTTTAAAATCCCCTAGGTGTTTGCCTTTCAGATCTGAGACAATTAGCAGACTTGCACTAATTCAGGACTTGCACTAATGTTACAGTTGGCATGCACAAGACCTCATCAAGAACAAATGAGTCACAGGGAAGATTGTCTTACATAGAGCAGTTAATTTCTTGTCATTGGCTTAGATAAGTTGACTCTGGCTTTAGACCAAGTATAGTGAGGAGAGGAGACAGGGAGGACAAAAGGGAAGGAGTTTCCTCCTGCCTTTAATACAGGGTTCAAAGGGTGTGTCTGCACAAAATTCTAGGGCCAGTGCTGACACAGGAGTTTTCACACGCATGTGGAGTGAGGAGTTGACTGCGGATGTGCCTGCAGCCCTGAGTAGGTTTTCTCTTGCCTCCTTGTTGAAAAACAAGATGCTACATTCACCAGTAGAGAATGACTCATTTAAAGAGCCTCCCTTAAAACCTGAGGCTCCAAGAACCTGTGTGTAGTCTCCAGGAGGACCAAAACAGGTCCAGGGCTGAGCAAGCATGATGTGGCACTTGCTAGCAGCCAACTGAGCAGGATTTAAGATGGTGCGACTGGCAATAATTCAGCACTTGGGAAAGTGGATTTCAGGCTGTGAGGTGGTCCTGCCTTTGCCTCATTTCACCCAAATCGACATTGATGTTGATGCCTCTCTGAACAAGTGGGGATGACTCAGATTTACATTTTATGTCCTTCTCCTGAGAATAAAAGGCCAGTCCTTAGAATTCTCTCCTTTCCACATTTGTAAATTTAGAAAACATTGTCATCAGCTGAGACAGGCTGGTCCAAAGGACCCAAAAGAGCAAGATCCATAAGGATGGATTGGTTCTCAGGGAAAGAAAATTTCTCAGAAAATTTGCCTTGGGAATACAGTATTTAAATTCTATGCAGCAGCAAATCCAATTTTGACTTCTATTAGTAGAGCCCTCAAATATGTCATCCTTGAATTCAAGAAACAGATAAAAAGAAAAACTTGTAAAATAATAGTTTTTTAAAAATTACTCAGTTTGTTTACACAATTAAGTCCTAGAATGAGAATATCTTCAAATGTATACTTTATAGGAAAATTTGCTGGTACCGCCTACATTATTTGAATGTCAGTTATTACCTAAAAATGAAAGAGGGCCTCTTGGAAATAGAGGTTTTTGAGGACATGCCTTTTGGAGCCCTTAAGATAAGTTATAATTAAATTACATTGGAGGATACTAAAGAGAAAAATAATGTGATGACAGTGAGGGGAAGGGAGCTACCTCCAGTGGCCTAAGGTAAACTCTATTAAGCCTGCCATGCTCTTGGTGGACTCTGTGGGATCGTGGCTATATTGAGAAGTAGCACTCTGCTTTGAGAAACAAGCACAACTGTTGAGTCAGTCACAGCAGCAATTTCTACTGGTAGAGTTCAAGCCTCGTATAGAAAGCCAGCCTGTGTCTGTAATGCCCACCTCTATCCAAGGTGACTCATTTGGCACTCTTTAACTGAATGTGACATTTAATTAATCTTCTTCTTTTTCTTTTTTAAGCACTTATTAATTTCTCTTTTCTATCTCAGGATGTGTTAGAAATACAATGATTTTGTTCTTTTGTTTTCCCTGGCCTTCTCAAGAAACTTGTTCTAGAGAAGACGGTGGGGGTGGCAAAAAAATTATAGATATAAAATAAATATATATGGGTTGGGTATATCTATGTACATGTGTGGGTGTATATATATATATATATATACATTTGTATATCGTGTGTATATATACACATTTATATTAAGCCTACAGTGGCATCTACATGAAATAAGAATGATTCAGTCAAATTAGTTTGACATCACTATTGGCAAAATAATCCTTTGTTGGCTTCAGGTTTTAAAATGGCATTTTGTGTAGGAGCACCCTAAGTTTTTTTAAGGTGGAAAAGGAAAGTGCTGAGTAGAAAGGACTTTTTTTTTCTGCCACACTTCTTAGTGTTAATATACCGTATTCATTTTTCAACTTAGAATGCTGAGGTAAACCCACAGCTCTCATTTATACAGATGGTTCCTGGAGATGCTTCATACATATCCTGTTTCTGGATCAGGGATTTTGTTTTTGTTCTTAAATTTTAGAGTAAAGAGAAAAAGGAAAGGAGAGTGTGCCTGTTAAGAGACTAGTCTTTATGTGTAGTGAAATAATTTTGAGGTGCCCTCGGAAGGTAGCACCAGCATTGGGGTGCAGAGACTTGGATTCTTGTCCAGACCCTGCCTTTACTGAGATCACCGTTAGCACATTGGTCAACCACTTGGCATGGGGGCTCTGCATTTTCTGACCTGTGAAATGAGAGAGTTGGATTGAGTAATCTTTACAGTCTACTCTAGCTTTTATATTTCTATGATTCTTTTCATTGTATGTAGGTTAAAAATGCAGAAAATCCCTAGATAGAAAAAGTATCAAGTCATTGTTTCTAATAAGGTGATTTGATTTCACCACAAAGTTAATCTAACAGTTTGAGGTCCTATTAAATAATTTAAATGCTTGAAAATATTCAATTGATGAGAAAGTGAGTGATTTTAGGTTGAATGCCCTATTAATCTACAAAGAACATATAAATGTATGTGATTAAGAAGTATCATAATGGGGATCTGTTTACTTAGTCCAATTTTTCTTTCTCTGATATTATCTCCAAAGGGCATTTCATAATGAAACATCAATGTTGACTTATGCTGAAGACTGTTAAATCTTAGGGATCGTTTCTAAATGCCCATAATGTTGCCTTGATGTTACGGTTTGAATGTATCCCTGAAAATCCACATGTTGGAAACTTAATCCCCAATGCAACAGTGCTGGGAGAGAGGGCCCTCATGAATGGATGAATGTAGTTATCCTAGGAGTGGATCCGTTTATATTTTTAATTGTCCAAGTTGTCCTAAGCCTGGAATCAATGTGGCTCATTCATGATTGAGGCAAATGACAACTCGGTAATCAAAACACACAAACCGAAACTCTGAAGGGAATTTCCAGGCTACTACTGCTCTAGTGTCAGGAAAGGGGTAGGCTAATCCTGTGACTATTTTTCTTAGAACAGAATACTTTTCCCATTCTCCCCAGTGGACTAATCTAATTAGTCCTTACCCAGAGGAAGCCTAGTAGGTCTTAATCAAAGCAATAAGCTTTTATATACTAGTGGCTCTCAAAGTGTAGTCTTAAGATAAGCTAATTTTTATGTATCAGCCAGACCTATTGAATAAGAAACTCTGAGCACAGACACAGCAGCTTGTGTTTAACAAGCCCTCCAGATGATTTCTATACATGCTTATCTAGGACTACTGCCCTCTTCAACAAACAACTTCAAACATAGACTTTATCTATATTATTAAATCTCCTTCAGCTCAGATAGCAGTTATTTTATGAGAAAGATACTATTACCTTGGACCCATTTTGTTAAAAATAATAGCCAACTGTAATAATGGGAAATATTATTAATAATTTCTAATTCTTTAAAAAAAATCATGATGGGGTGTGGAGGGATCTAAATCTTACAAGTTTTGGTCCCCCAAATAAAGGGACTTACTTTCTTTTGCAAATTCTATCACACACTCCTTTGTTATATACATTTTCTTATATCTATTCTTACCAGTATAGTCCAAACTTGTCCTCATCAACATTTACGAAGGCTATTTAGTAGTCTTCTAAATGTTCACAGATAGTCATCTTTTACATAGCCACCTATATTTCTAAAATATATGCCAAATCATGTTTCTCTGTCTTATAAAAGTGATTTTTTTTCTTCTCTCCCTCCCTCTTTCTTTCTTTCTTCCTTTCTTTCCTTTCCTTTTTTCTTCTTTTCCTTCTTATCACTAATTATTCCTCTGTGCTCTGGGATTTCAGACCTTTTCCTTATGTTCTCTGAGTTGGTCACACTGGGCCATTTGACATAGTCCAAACATTCATGTACTTTAATAACACTGCCTCTACTCATTTTGTTCTGCAAATGAAATCACCTCACATCTCCTATTAAAGTTTTACGGCTTCCTCAGTGATACTTCTTTGACTTTTCTCACCTGAATAAATTGTTTCTAATCCTGGGAAGATGAAAGGAATATAATACATCCTAATTTAGCACTGTATGTATGCTATCCAAGTTAATCTTTATAACAACCATATAAAGCAATTCTCATGAGTTCTATTTTACAGATGAGCAAGATGAAGTTCAGAGAGTTTAAGCAACTCACTCAGGATCACACCAATAATAAATGACGGAGTTATGCTCATATAACTCAGACCTATTTGTAGTGCGGGGGTTGATTATTTCTTGATTCATCATGCTGTGCCTCCATCTAACCTTTATTTCAATACCTTACATTATAGTCATGTTGTGACTGTTTCTTCCATAAACCGGTTGAAGGAAGGTGTCATTTACTTCAGATGCCTGTTGCCACTATAGTGCATTACATATGTAAATATTCAATAAATGTTTGTTGTAATAAAATTGAATCAAATTCCTTTCCATCCACTTTCAACTGATATTTTTCAAATGTTTTAAACTCTCTTTAACTCTGATTCAGTAGAGATAGAGATACTCATTAATTTAGTCATTGCACGAGGGGTGAGTGAACGAATCAATGCTGATGCTGGTAAAGTTTTCACTCTTTTACTTCTGCAATGCTGACAAGGCTGCTGATGTATGCCAAACATCTTGGCTCGGCTCGGATCTATTAAACCAAATTGTTTGTACATGCTAATGTAATAGATGACCCTCTTTGCTCTTAAGAGAAATTGCAGCTTGATTATTAATTATAAATGCCCTAGGACTATGTGCTTTTGCAAGCTACAAGTTCTTCCTTGTCTAAGCTTTTCTTTACTTTTCAGTATGAAAAATGAAAAAAAGGAACCATATGTGTATCAAGGGATTAAATGCAACACAAACCGAGCTTTGGTTTTGAGAGTTTAATTACTATGGTCAGTCTGCTTAAAAGTGCCTAAAGCCAAATAATTGGTTCAAAGTTTTGCTTCATGGAATCTTTATAGATGCAAAATAGGTTGGTCCTCCAGACCAACAAATTTTGGCCTTAATATTAGAGTGCAGCTGGCTGAGCTCTAGACCTGTAGAATTCTCATTTAGCTTGAACTCCTCAGGAAATATAGAGCATCAACACATAGCATCTCCATCTGCCTCGTATATAGGTTTATCAGACTGTTGGAGTCCTGATTGGCTATATCCTGATAGAAGCGCTTTTCTCTAACAGCACCTTTTTATTGGTTTTTCTTGGGTTCCTGTCTTTGAACTTACCTGCTCTTTTCAAGGAATCAGCAGGTTGTTTGGCTTCAAAGAACATGCAAAGGTTGAAAAGTCTCAGCAAATTTATACTCTACAAAATCCAAAGAAACAGAAGGAAGGAGATAAAGAATTAAGTTAGTTCTAAGAGAGGCCACCATGGAAGTGAACTATTGATCTTTCTGTAGAGATGAAGCACCATCTGGGAGGCACGAGGAAAACAAAATTAAGTTGAATTAGTTATCTATTTTAAGAGGTCCAAGCCAAATGATCAAAGCTAGAATTTCATTGAATTTTTTGAACTATTATGGGTTGTTGCAGAGATAAAAATTTATTCAAAGTCATTAAAACAAATCCTGTTTGTCTAATTCAACTGAATTGTTCCACTGTTCATTTAGTTTTTCTGCATAGCAGAGGAAATATGAGAATGAGCAAAATCATAGTTATTTTTACAGCCTTAATTGCTTTCTTACATTTCCAAATAACAGCAATTCACTCTAGAATGCCCCACCCAACTGAATTTCCTGCTCTTCATCTGTTTTTCACAAGTTTCTCTTTCTGACCTTATTCTTTCACTCACCTTTTCCTCTCAACATCTTTTCAAATTTCAAAGAGGCAGATGTTGTGGCATTGCCAGGTTTGGGCAATAGGCTTAGGGCAGGAAGGTGTGGTTAGGGTGGAGGTGGTAAGAAGGCATTCTAGTTCTTTTATTTTCTCATTTTAGGTTTTGGTAAAAATGCAGTCTTTGTATGTGTGGGTGTTCTTCTATGATATGCAGGTATGCATAACTCTATTTTCTCAAATGAGTAACTATGAGTATGCCGAACTTGGAATAGTCTATGTATTTATATTAGCTACAAAGGAAGTTGTACACTCAGAGGTAATTTCACATGATACTCAACTTTTCAAATAATGCAAACAACCAAATTAATTCACAAAAAGAGATTAGGGAGATTGATTTTTTCCATTTGCTTTTTATTTTGAGTGAAAGTAGTCATCCTAAGTAAGATATTTCTTTGAAAAGCATCACTCTGAATGGAAAAATATCTTAATAGGCACAAGCCAAATTTAATTCAGCATTATTTTGGTAACATCATATAATGAACTATTAATTTCCCAACAAAGGGGAGATAGATAATTTAGTGATACACAAGGACTTGCTGAGACCATGTGCCCAGAAATTTTCATAGAAAGATATTTTGTGGATGCTTTATGATTTTAGGGGGTAAGTGGTTAGAAATAATGTTCTGGGGTCAAAATACTGAAGCAAGAAGAGATTTTTGAGACCACCCTGGTACAATCCATCACTTTATAGACAGAGATTATATGGCTCCCAGTTGAGCAACTCCAAGTTGTTTCCCTAATTAAGGGCAGAGGCAGGATCTGTCTATTCTGAACTTTCTGTTAAGCCAGATTGCCTTTTTATGCTCTTTTTCACCCTATGATGTTATGATCCTGAGCAAACTCTACCAGGATCATAACTGTTAAAGAAGTAAAATATTCTTGAGTTTTTAACATTGTAAAGACTAGTGTGAATGGTATAAATGTTTAGTGTGGACTTAAATTCAATCAGGTACAGTTATGACCTTATGTTAATGTCCATATGTTTGTTTTGCCTCCTGACAAAATAAGAAAGTCATAATGCAATGTAAATAGATATTTTTAAGATGTGGGGAGCACTCTGATCCCCAAATTCATTATAAATGACACATGAATAAATAGCACAAAAGAAGCTTAATTTCAGCTTTTTTTTTTCTTATTTAGGAACTCACTTTCAAGTTTCATTACAAAAAGAAAAGTTAATATTAAATCAAAGTTCCCAAGGAAGTAGATTTGTGATGGAAAAGGAAATAGAAGCATCAAACAAACTGAATAAAATTTAGAAGGGTGATTGGAAAAGCTCTTGGCTAACTCCTAGGAGAGGATCAATTCCATTCTTATTTTATTGAATGACATGTAATTATCCTAAATCATTTCTAGATTTCAACATTGAAAATTTAATTTTCTTCTTAAATTTTAAATTCTTATGTCTACTTTTAGTTATTTGACATGGAATATTTGGGGTGAACAGAAAAGTAAATGTGAAGTAGCCTCAGAGATAAAATACAGAAATTATTTTCCTCAGTCATAATTCTGTCAACTTGTATGCATAGATCTGCCTAAGTTACATATGTCTCTGAAATTTTCTGATGCAGTTTAACAAACAATTTTCCTTTGAAATGTTTCTCTTTTCCATTATTTATCATCCAATTTTCACTTTTTAAAAAATTTTCCCATGACATTAGAGAAGAGAGAGGAAAAACAGAATGTGAAACAAGGAGAGAGACTCAGGAATATACATAAAGCTTATTCTGTGTTTGTGATCAGTGTTAACATCAAGAGTAATGTCATATTGATAACATGTACCCTTGATACAATGTGATTAGAATGGTACTTTACCCCTGTGGTCTTCCTCAAAAGCACATAATCCCCATCTAATCAAGAGAAAAACATCAGACCTGACCATAATCCTTAAAACTGTCACCATCATCAAAAATTAGGGAAGTCCCAGAAACTGTTAAAACCAAGAGGAGCCTTAAGAAATATGACTATTGAATGTAATGTGGTATCCTGGATGGGATCCTGGAACACAAAAAGGATACCAGGAGAAAATGAGGACACCTAGATAAAACATGGACTTAAGTTAATAGTAATAATATATCAATATTGATTCATTAATTGTGGCAAACATACCATACTAATGTAAGATCTTAATAATAGGAGAAAATGAGTGTGAATTATATGGGAACACTGTACTATTTTTGCAATAATCCTGTAAATCTGAAACTGCTCTAAAATATAAGTTTATTAAAAAACAAAAGCAGGTCGTCATCCCCATATGGGGGAAGAAGAGTGAGGAGGCCATTCTAGCAAAAGAGACATCAATGCAAAGGCAGCCAGGACTACACAAAGGCATGTCATCTGGCTGCTGGTCTCCTCCCCTTCCCTTTCACTTCTGAGAGAATCTAGACCTGGAGGCTTCAGTGTCCTACCTTTTAGCTGCCTCTATTTCAATGCAAATGACATCAGTGAAAGAACAATGGAGATGGAGATAGAAATCTGGGCTTCAGTTCTGTTTCTCCCACTTCCTAGCCATATGACCTGGATCAAAGAGCTTAAATTCTTTACACTTTTTTTTTAATTATTATTTGTAAAATGGAACCAACAATTCCTCCTTAATTAGCAAGATTGTTGTAAGGATCAAATGGGAAAACATGTGAAAGAACAAGTGAAAGCTGTGATTATTTCCCCTTCCCACATCCTGCCTGCTCTATCCATCCCCCTCCCACTCAAACCCCAGGGACATCCTTTAGTTACACTACCATCTTTTAGTTACAGAGGTGGCTCTGCAGGATCTGGGGAGGAAAGCTCATCTTAGGTTTCCAGATCAAGGCCCATGTGCTAGGTAATTGGCCATGTTTCTTCCCTGATCAGCTTCTGAGTGATGCTGCAATGGGTAAAATGATAACACAAACAGTGAGGAACAAGGAGCTTGGTCCTAGGCCTCATTGTCCACACCTGCTGGCTTGGGAGATGACCATACTGGAGTGTTTTGATGCAAATATAGATCAGAAAACCAGGGTTCAAAACCCACATCCACCACCCTTTGTTGCATCGATAAATATCTCTACATTTCAGTTTTCTCATCCATAAAATGTGGACTACATTCTTGTTAACAGAAAAAATAACAAACTCCGTAAAATAATTTTAAAAGGTTTATTTTAAGCCAAACCTGCGTGTGACTAACCCACAGTACATGGCCTCCAAAGGTCCTAAGAAAATGTGCCTACCGTAGCCAGGTTACAGTTTGGTTTTATACATTTATGAAGACAGAAATTACACATAAGATCAGGTCAACATGAGGAAGGCATACATCGGTTTGGCTCAACAAGGGGGCACATCTCGAAGTGGGGGCTTACAAGTTATAAGCGGGTTTAAAGATTCTTTGATTTATAATTGGTTGAAGAAATGAAGCTGTGTCTAAAGGCTTGGAAAGTTTCAACTTAAGATAAGGATGTCTGTTAATCATCTCTCCTGGTCTCTAGCTTTCTGACTGCAGATCATGAGACTTCTCATAATCATGTGAATTGATTCCTTACAATAAATTCTCTCTCGCTTGCTCTCTCATATATATACACATATACCAATTTACCAATTCCTTATATTAAAACATGTATCTACTGGTTCTATTTCTCTGAAGACACATAAATATAACGTAGGAGGAAAGGGAAAGGGAAAAGGCAATGATGACTCCCAGGTTTGGCTCCTAGAAGTGTTGATGGGGGTGTTAGTCATTGACTAGTATCAGTACTGCAAACATTAAAAACCCCAAAACTTTCCACTTTTCAGATAACAGTAGTTTTCCATCCCCCCTTCTTTTTTAGCAAGCATAAAGTCATCAAAGCTGCCGTTTTTCCAAACTCACATATATGTATATTTAGTTCTCTTTCTCCACGTGGGTTTTGCCCCTGCTGTGTAATTTTCCTCTGTATGTTGAGTTGATGAGACTGAATCACTGAAAGGACTTAATTTTTGGTATAAGTTGCATGTTGGCTATACCAAACATGAGAGAGAGAGAGAGAGAGAGGGAGGGAGAGAGAGAGAGAGAGAGAGAGAGAACACACTATAAAATCCTAAATAGGTTGGTATCAGTAAGAGTGAGAGTGTAGCAAGTTTGGGCAAAGAGAAAATGTTATAAGATTTTAATCCTTTCCTAGTCATGCCTAGGATACAGTGGGTTTCCAGATGTATTGTGGGAAGCAGGAATGAACAGGGTTTTTGTTTAACTTACTACCTCCAAGTCCTATTTTCAAATTGTTCACTTGACTCTATTTAAATGATCAAATGCTGAAGTCTTGAAACACACATGCACACACACTATAGGTACTTTAGAAAGAAGTGGCTATTTATACTGCTGAAAGGAGTATAAACCTTCTAGGAGTATAAACCTGAGGAGCCACTTTAGTCAACTCTTCACTTTCTTGGATGTCATTTTAATTTCTCTTTTCTCCCTTTCTCTTCTGCTAATGGTTTCCTTTAATGTTTTCTTCCCTTTGATGATTTCTCTGTTTGATAGAGACTCCAAAGAATGTAGCAAGGAAAATAAGATACTCAAAATGCTTCTTAGTGACTTTAAAAAGATTTGTAGGGCAGCAAATTGTCCATAGCAGCCATATAAAATTTTCAAGCATTCTAAGGATGCAGAAATAGTTTCACTACATGAACACACAATATTCACCACCTTTTCTTATCTTAATATCATGTGGTAAGATGAAGTTAGTGGAAATGAGCACATCCAGTGTGAATAAACACAGACCCAGTTAAGGACCTCAATTTCTCTGGACTATGCCCTAATTTCTATTAGAAGCTACATCTCTGAGCTTCTAGAGATGGCCTACAAAATGAAAAAGGTAGGGTTGCAAATTTTTATAGCTGTGTGACTGGTTTTCAAACAAGATATTACACTGAAATCCAGTAGTATAAATCTAATACAAGTTGAAAGATGGACTAGGCCCCCTATTTAGTCCTTTTTATCCCTTGCAGGATCCCTGAGACAAATTAATGGGACTATTAGGCTTCCACAGAGGAAGTTTGATAACCATTCCTTCAGACAATGTGTGGGGCGCATCATGAACCATTCATGGATTATAATGACTGATATTTTGAAGTATTTATTCTGGGCATGGGATTAATACTAAATGCAAATGTTTTACATTCTTTAAATAATCAGTCGTAATGTATATGGAAGAAAGCATTTTTTTATAGTTCCTACCACGTGTTCAGTTGGTAAATAAAACTATTAAAAATGATTGCCTCAGACATCTGATTAGGATTTTGGGTAGATTAGTGTCTTATGAGAAAGTTATTTAGAAGCATCCATTTCTGGCAATACAATTGATATAGATGCTGAAATCCTGCAAGTACAAAACATCTAGTGATGTGGGATATAGGAATACACATACACACACACACACACACACACTTTTAAATCAATGGACAAAAATGGAAGAAGGTAAGAGTCATTTGCAATAACTGCATGTATAGAACTCTGCCACCAAGAGGTTCCGCACACAGAAGTTAGTAGGAAGGAGAGGACTGTGATCTAAGTCATGGGGTTGTGCGAAGCACATGGCCTTAGAGTCTTACTTACATAAAGTCAAGCTGATGAAGGCTTGTACTTGCTTGTGAAAGTCAGTTGCTGAAGTTTAAGAATTTGGCCAGCTTACTGGCTTCACATTGGTGGCTTTAAGCTGTGGTGGAAGTATTTATACCACAGAAATCCACAGTCTATAAATCAGCCTCCATTTCTTCTCAGACAGTCATTTGCTGAACATTTGCCAGCACATCACTGGCTACTCTAATAAGAAGCAGCATGGCTTAAATTAAATGAAAATCTCCACAGAGAGGCAAATAGCAAAGAAAAATGTCTATCTTATTCTAAGCTCTGAGTTGAGGGGGAAAAAAACAAAACATAGCGATTAAACTTCCTCTGAGATTTCAAGGCTACCTTTGGCTCTCAACATTAATTTATTTATTTCCAAATACATGAATTTGCATGACTAAAAAAATCCCTAAGACAACAATTTTAAGTTAGAATCCAGAGCTGAGCGAGGGGACTTAAGATGAGCCTAGAACATCTTGTTGTGCCAAGAAACAAGGAAATGAGCAAGGAATGATGAGGACATATTGGCATGACACAGAACCAGTTTGAAAGGGCTTCTGGTCAAATCTGGGACAATTTGTGTCATTGCAATACCATGGGATATTAATCAGCAATAGAAAAGAACAAAGTACTGATACCCACAACAACATGGGTGAATCACACTAAATGAACAAAAGGAAATAGTAAAGACTACACACCACACTATTCCATTTATATAAAATATTAGAAAAGGCAAAACTGTAGTGACAGAAACACATCAATAGTTACAAGGAGTCAGTATGGAAGGGCGGTAGATTGACCCCAAATGGGCACTAGGAAACTTTTCAGGATGATAGAATTATTCTGTATTTTGATTATGATGGTGGCTTTCCCAGTAAAGCTGATGAAAAGAAAAAAAAAAGGAAATCTCTTGTCATTATTTTAATATCAAAGTAGACTTTAAAGCAAGAAGTGCCAATAGACAAAAAGAAGGACATTTCATTAAGGCAAAGGAGTCTGCCAGGAAAATGCTAGAATTCTAAATTTATATGCCTCAAATAATACAGCTTCACTATACATATAAAGCAAAAATTCTGAAAACTAGGAGGTAAAATAGATAATCTCACAATCATAGTGAGAGATCATTAATACCTTTTCCCATAGCTATTAATACTAGAGCAAGTACACCTTCCATGCAAAAACCAATACAGTAGCAAACAATCAGTAACAAACTTGATCTTACTGATATTTATAAAATGTTACACCAACCACTGAAGACTTCACATTCTTTTCAAGTACATATGGACTATTAATCAAAATCAATCATACTCTAGGTCAAAAAACATTTCTCAACAAATTTTAGATAACTGAAATCATTCACAATATGTTCTCTGAACACAGTGGAAATAAGCTAGGAAAAATGTTAAGAAAAGATAACCAGAAAACCCCTACTATTTGTGTGATATAATAATCTGCCTGGTCTTTTTCCTTGGTTCATTTTGCCTTGTACAGAACTTCAAACTACAGGAATCTCCTGATAGGAGTGTCTTTTGCTATTCATAATGCACCACTTTTGATCTTTATGACACTAGCATACCTGAGTTTATGCTACTGAAGTGACTTATGATGAGCCCTTAGCTAGTAAGGGACTGGTCATATCAGGAAAACCAAGCACCTGATTAAAGGGTTAGAACTTTCAGCCCCATCCCCCAACATCCAGGGAGGAGAGTGGGTTGAATCAGGTAACCAACGATTTAATCCATCATGGCTGCATCCTGAAATCTCGATTTAAAATTCTGAACACTAAGGTTTGAGTAAGCTTCCTGGTTGGTAAATATATTGATGTACTGGGAGGTTGGTACACCCTGACTCCACAGAATCATAAGCTCCTGTGTTCTAGGACTCTTCCAGGATGGTCCTACGTATTTCTTCATCTGGCTGTTCATTTGTATCCTTTATAGGAAAATGGTAATTGTAAGGATAGTGATTTCATGAGTTCTGCCAGTCATTCTAGCAAATGTATCACACCCGAGGAGATGTGGGAAGCTTTGAATTTGTACTTGTCTGGGTAGACATGGAGGTGGCCTGAGGACACCGAGGATTTGTGGCTAGCATCTGAAGTAAAGGCAGTCACATGGGACTGAACCCCTTAACCTGTGGGGTCTGTGCTAACTCTGTGCAGTTAGTGTCAGAACCAAATTGTAGAACATCCAGTTGGTGTCTGAGAATTGGTGTTGGAAAGCAAGTTGGTAGTGAAGATATAAATATCTTGATAATGTGTGGATAAAAAAAGCAACAAATAGATACTGGGAAAAATTTTGAAATAAATTATAGTGAAGACACAGCATATTAAAACCTATAGGATGCAACTAAGCAGTGGTTAGAGGGAAATTCATAGGTAAAAATGTACATCAGAATAGAAGAAGAAATACTGAAAATTACTTATCCAAATTTCCATCTCAGGAAGCTAGAAAAGAATAGAAAATCAAAACCAAAAATGTAAAAAAAGAAAATAGTAAAGATAAGAGGGGAAAATATCAAGCAAATAGAAAACAAGTATATTATGGAGAAAAAAAATTTTAAACCTGAAAGTTGATTTTTTGAAAAAGATTAATAAAATTGATAAATCCTACCCCAAAAAGAAAGTACAAATTAACAAAGAAAGAATAAATAGGCCATATCACTATACTTCCTACAGAAGTAAATAAAAAATTAGATATTTTATATATTATACCAAAGTATTTGACAATTTAGATAAAATAGGCAAATTATTAGAATAACACAATTTGTCAAAACTCACATAAGAAGAACCAGAAAATATGAATAGTCTAATGTCTATTAAAGAAACTGAATATACGATTTTAAGCTTCAAGAAGAGAACTCTAGGCCCAAATCACTTCACCATTCAATTCTTCTAAATGTTTAAAAAACAAATAATGTCGTAAATCTAATACATAAACCAATCTCACAGAAATTCTTCCAGAAAACATGGAAAAAGGAAATGCTTCCTAAGTAATCTTATAAATAACTTTGATACTGACATCTGACAAAAACATTACAAGAAAGGAAAACTGGTAGCCAATTTCTCTCATAAATATATATGCAAAAAATCTTAAATGAAAGATCAGCAAATAAATCAAGTGATAAATAAATTGAATAATGCCTGCACATTTTATTTTATAGATATCTCAAAATATTGTTTACATTCATTATTGAAATTAGAGTAGTTGTCTGACATGCCATTAGGTATTATTTGGCATACCAGTCAATAAGCACACATATTTATGTATCCCAGATTTATTTTTTATATTTTAATAGCTGTATTTTGATAGAATTTGTTTCCTTTTTAAATAAAATGTGTTCCTTTTTAATCCTACATATTCTATTTTGGGTATTCAAAAATATGATTCCAAAAAGGGTACATTGGCGTTACCAAATTGCCACAATGCTCAGTGGCACAAAAAAGGCTAAGCTACCCCTGTTTTAGAGTGATATCCAGAATTGACATGCTCCACCCATGTGCTCAGTGTCTCAGTAGATATTATACACCCTACTTTTAAAAATGAGCAGATACATGAATAAAGTGTCTCACGTGAGATATAGAGATTGCATAAGGAAATGGCAAGAGGAGGGGAATCTAAATTAATGTGGTATCTTGAGTGGGACCCTGGAGCAGAAAAAGACATTATATAAAAACTAAGGAAATCTGAATAAACTATGGACTTCAATTAATAGTGCCTCAGTGTTGGTTTGTTAATTGTAACAAATGTACCAGACTAATATAAGATGTTAATAATAGGGGAAACTGGGCAAGGAGGCATATGGAAATGGTATACTGTTTCTCCAATTTTCTGTAAATCTAAAACTGTTCTAAAAATAAGGTCTATTGAAAAAGTTGAGAGATAATAAAAGGACTGTATACAAGTAATAAATATATGGATACTACAATAAATGATAGCTTTTCTGTTGAAGAGGCTTTACGGAAACCAAACATACAAAAATAGATTTTAAGATAAAATAGATTTTAAGGCTGAAGAGCATTACTACAGTTAAAGAGGGTCAGTGTATAAAAGCTTCACATCACCAGGAGGATACAGCAATTCTAGATCTACGTGGACCTATAACATAGTATCAAACATCTAAAGCAAAATTTGACCAAAATGCTAAATAAATATATAAACCCACCATTATAATGGAAGATATTTACTTTTCTCAACAATTGATAGACCAAGTAGACAAAAATGTCAGTAAGAACATAAAATATTTGAACTATTATAACTAATAAACTTGGTCTAATGGATATATACCTGTATTGAGAGAGCCCTGTACCCAGTAATTGGAGAGTACACATTCTCTTCAAGCACACGTGAAACCTAAAAATTGATCACATATTGAAAAACAAAGCAAGGCGAAATAAGTTCTACAAATTGGTCTCATATAGATCACTTTTCTGATTTCAACAGAATTAGACAAGAGATCACTAACAAAAATGTCTTGTCTTGAAATTAAAAAAAAACTTAAAATAACTATTGTGTCAAAGAAGAAATCATAACATAAATACATATATCAAACATTGTAGAATACAACGAAAGCAGTATTTAAAGAAAAATGTATAGCTCCAAATATATCTATGGAAAAAAAGAAAATATAAATAATCATGAATTAAGTATACACTTAATTAAAAAAAAGTTAAAAAAGCAGAAAATCAAAGAAATTAAAACAAATAATATAATAAAAAATATGGACATAAATTAATAAAATCAGAAATAAAATTCCAACAGAGAGGGATAATAAAGCCAAAACTTTATTTGAAAAATGTATAACATTGACAAAATGCTGTTAAAGCTTATTTTAAAAATGAGAGCAAAAATATAAAAAATTAAAAAGAAATATAACTACTAATACAGGAGATTAAGAAGATAAGAAATTTCCAGGTATGAGCTATGTCAATAAATTTGAAAATGTATCCTAAAAAGCTGACTCAAGAAGTAAGAAAAAAATACATATTATTCTATAACCATTAAAAAAATTGAATTCATATTTTAAAATCTTTCCATGAAGAAAACTCCAGGTCTGGATGGTTTTAGATTAGTTTGACTAGACGTTCAAGAATCAGATCATTTCAATCTTATACAAATTTTTCCAGAGAATCAAAAAAAGGGAATAATGCCCAACACATTCTGTAAATTTGGTAGAACTTGACTACTAAACTGGAAAGAATAGTATAAAAAAGAATAATTAAAGGCCAATCTTTTGTATCTAAACATTTGTACCCCTGTAAGATGCTGATATAATAAATAAATAAATAAATACATGCCAATCATACTCTTGAACACAGATATTTTTTTAAATGTTAAACAAAATACTAGCTACTAGCAAGCTAAATCCAGCATTATATAAAAAGGATAGTATGTCATGGCCAAAGATGGTTTATCCTCGGAATGCAAAGTTATTTTAACATTAGACAATGAGACAGTGGAAAGGCAGTGGGCTAAACACCTGTTCAACTCACTCCTCCATACTTGGAGTAAAAATGGAAAATGTATTCCCTATGGCATAGAATCGTCAGCACAATGATAATTTCTTTGTAATACCATTAAACACCCCCGAGAAACCAGTATTTTCAGACATAATAATATCTTTATGTCCATCTGGCTTGAGGGATAAAAATGTCATCTTTCTCCATATTCCCTAACCAAAAGCATCTTCTTCACCAGAATTCCAGCATCTACTCCTCACCATTAGCCATGAACTTGATTTAAAGGGACCATTTCCAGGAGCCTTATATTAGGAGCTATTAATCTGTGAGTACATATCACTTTGCTAGATTTCTTTTCCCACGACAGCTAACTGAGACCTGGACGCTGAGGGAATGGGATATGGGAATATAGGTTCCAGTGGGAGGAAAATGAGGAGAGTTTCAGAAAATGGGACCTTTCAGGGGACAAAAATATTGACCCCAGAATTGCCCATCATCCACCACTGTTGTACTGGTACCTCCCTCAGCTCACACCTATAGTCATATGGTAGGTGGATGCCTTTGTCAGCACAAGTATCTGAAAGTTTATGAAGTATTTGGTCCAGATATAGGATCCTGCATAACACAGCAGATCAATAAGCCCACTTCACAGCAAAGGAGATGTGGTGGTGGGTATGTGACCATGGGACTCCTATCATGTCTGCACCACCCAGAAGCAGCTAGCCTGATAGAACACAGGACTGTCCTATTGAAGGCACAGCTGAGACTCCAGTTTGCAAACAGTACTTTCCAAGGATGGGGACTATCCTGCAGGAATGTAGTACGTTCTCCAAATCAATACCTCATATACAGCGCTGCATTCCTGAGAGGTACAACGAAGGCATAGAAGTAGCAATGGTCTCACTTGCCTTTTCTGCCAGTGACCCACCAGGAAAATTTGTGAAGCTGCAAGGATTATAATTTATCCCACTATTCCTTTCAGTTTCACCTTGAAAAGAGACCAAAGAAATCCTGTAGGGGCTGTTCCCAGATGGGACAAACATTATTTAAAGCAAGTAGATGGCCCAGTGCAATGGGAAAATTGTAGAAAATTCTGATATCTGCTGCACAGATTTATTCCTTAATGACTGAGTCATTCACTCCCCAAGGTGTTCACAGCCTGAGGCTAAATCCCTACCTGAGAACTGTAATACTTCACTCAAAGGGATCTGCCTTGCCCAAGAATGCTCCCTTTCCTGGATACAGCATGCATCCCATGACTGACTGACCATGTGGAGTACGAAGGCCTGGCCCCCTTACCTGAACTCTGAAGAACACCCCCAACTCCAAGGAGGCCTTTTTTGTGACCCCATCATAGTTGACTTTCCCCTCTGACCAATCCTGTGCTTTCAAGTTTTCACAGATATTTTCCCAAAAGGACACACAAATATGTCTTGCCAGAATGCAAATAGCACAAGTATCCTTCTACTGTTCAGTGGAACTAACAGATGTTTTAATATGTAACATGAAACATTAAAAATGTCTCTACATAAGCAAATCTTCCTGGTTGACTTACACTTTTATCAATAACTTAGACAAGCATATGGAAATCTGAGTTAGCATTCATTCAGTTTTTCATTCATTCAAAACACAATTCTTTATCATCATAACATGTAGAACAATTTCAGGTTATGGGAATGCAGAGATGGTTAAAACACAGCTTCTAACTATAAGGACCATACAATTAAATGGTAAAAGAGAGAAGTATATGAGGAACCTAATTAGTATGTAAAAATAGGCTCAACACAGAACAAATGGTATAGAGAAGTCAGAAGTGGGAATTTAGATCACTTTAGATCACTTCCAGTTGGGTAGATTTGAACATTTGAGCTGTAACTTGCAAAACAGGTATGGTTTGGATAGGTGAGAAAGAGGGAAGGACATCTCAAGCAGAGGGAACTGAATGAATAAAGGTACTACTAATAAAGTGTCTCAATGCGGAGCTTATTTAGGACATGGCAATAGTTGAGTTTGGCTAGATTCTGGTTGCTTGGATAGAGGGGTGGTAGACAACCTGGAAAGAGAACTTAGCACTGGATTGTAAAAGGCATTGAATGCCAGTTCAAGTAATAGAGAATCAAGGCATATTGAGTGAATGAGTAATGATTCAGATCTGTGTTTCAGAAAGATTAGCCAATGGCCTGCAATCGGGAAGTGTGAATTCAATTTCAACCTCTTCTAGCTGTGTCCTCTAATAAATTATATAATCTCTCTATGTTTTAGATTCCTCATCTGGGAACAAAGCTTGGGTTCAATTAATTTTCTTAAGCAAAGGAATTATTTACCTGTTATATAGGCATTGAAAATGTATTGTCTTGTTTTGTTTTGTTTTTTAGAAATAGGATCTGGCTCTGTCACCCAGGCTGGAGTGCAGTGGCACGATTAGAGCTCACTGCAGCCTCGAGCTCCTGAACTAAAACAATCCTCCTGCCACAGCTTCCTGAGTATCTGGGATTACAGTCACATGCTACTACTCCAGGCTAATTTTTCTTATTTAATTTTTTGTACAGACATGATTTTGCTATGTTGCCTAAGCTTGTCTTGATTTCCTGGCCTCAAGAGATCCTCCTGCCTCTGCCTCTGAAAGTGCTGGGATTATAGGAGTGAGATTACAGAAAATAAATTTTTCTGTCTTGATGAGTTCAAACTATGGGATGATTGATCCCTTCATTCTCCCAACCTGAGACCTCAGTGACTATACTGAGTGGTTCTGTTTTAAAACCTCTTGTGGTATGTGTGTTGTCAGGGCTGGGTGGAGATGTTAGAGGTGAAAGATGTCTTGACTGGTTCTCGAAAACAATAGCTGCCATATATTACAGTATATTACATATTTACTATGTTCCAAATGCAGTGCTAAGTGTTTTAAATATATTTTTCTCATTTAATCTACACAATAATCTTATAAGAAATATCCTGAGGAACACTGGGCCACTTATCCATGTATCTGCTATAAAGATGTTATTAGAGCAACATTTTATGACTCTATAGCAAAGGTATTTTCCCTTTATGTAGTAACTGTAGGATTCTGATTGTAATCGGCTAATTCAAAGAGTCAGCAGATGCTGAACCTACATACATTAACTGATGTGGGAAAAGGGGGCAGAGTTCAATCCCAAGCTTACGCTTTCCTCATTTTAAAACGATGAGAAGTTTTTTGGAGCTTAGCCTGAGGAAAGAAGTAAAGATGACTCATTTACTAATTTGCTGAATAGTAGATATTTGAACTGTGCATTGGTCACTGATGCTAGAGGAAATATATTCTTTTACATTATTTTTTTACTTCAGAAATGTACCTAGAACAAAAAAACCCACAATAGTTCTTTCTGATACATTTTAATAAGCTCCATTTTCCATCTCACCAGAAGCCAGAGTTCGTGTAAATGCTTCAATCTCTTTGAGCCTCAATGTCCTCATCTGTAAAATAAGACTAATGGTTCACTTGCAGAATTATCATGTGCATTAGAAATAATGTGAGCAAAGCAACAAATACAGTGCCTGTTACATCATGGTAAGTGATCAATTGAAGGTATATGTCCAATCACTTCTGTCTAGCTTTCTATATAAGCAAATCGCTATGATTTTACACAAGTAGGACATCTGTCCTTTTACTATAGCATCTTTCAAACTATTTGGTTTCTTGATCATCATAAGTGGGGAAACTTACAAAAGTCTGATGGAAAAAGCTCAGGATATCATTTTTGGGCTAAAATGTGTGACTTATGAGGGTTTTGTGATGTGGTTCTTGTCTAACACTTTGTCCAGCCCTCTCACCAGTTCCTTGCCTGCAACCTTATATGGCAGGTAAAGTAGCTATTTGTATCTCTTTTATACTACACATGATATTCCCTCATGATTACTGAAATGACTCTTTCTTCTTTCTCTGTCTGACTAGTTCCTATGCAGACATTATATCCTTTATAAAGTCTTCTGTGTTAGTGAGGGTTTTTTAGAGTCACAGAACCAATAGAATATCTATATCTATCTATATCTAAAGAGAGATTTATTATGGGAATTCGCTCATGTGATTATAGAGACCAAGACGTCCTATGACCTACTGTCTGCAAGCTGGAGAACCAGGTAAGCCATTGGTATAATTCAGTCAATGTCTGAATGCCTGAGGACCAGGGGATGAGGCGAATGGGGTTTGATGGCATAAGTTGTGGAGTCCAAAGGCCAAAGAGCCAGGAGCTCCAATGTTTGAGGACAGAAGGAGATGGATGTTCTACCTCATGAAGAGAGAGCAAATTTTGCCTTATTCTATCTTTTTCTTCTATTTGGGCCCTCAACTGATGGAGGGCATCTCCACCCATATGGAAGAGATGATCTCCTCTACCTAGTCCACTAATTCAAACACTAATCTCTCCCATAAACACCCTCAAATAGATATCCAGAAATAATGTTTTCCCAACTATCTGGGCATTCCTGAGCCCAATCAAATTGACACATAAAATTAACCATCACATCCTCCATTCTCCATTCCCACCCCAGGCTCCTGGCTGAATTTGTATTTTTTCACTGCTTGCATTTCTAGAGTTTTCCATGCTCATCTTTGCTAGGTTGAGTAACATATTGAATTGTCACAGGTGGTTTCCTTAATTATTTCTCCCACTAGACAAGAAGTCCTTGATGTTGGGGTTTGTGTTTCTAATATCATTATGTGTATCTAATGTCCAGAGACTGATACAACCCTTGGTTTATTGTTGATGCTCCACTACTGTTTGTTACTTGTCAAATGTGCATGAGTTGGGCTAACAAGTGTGGATGATTTCCTCTTCAGGGAACAATGCTATCAATGTGGCACCAACAGTGAATATCTTAAGAATTTAGGGCCGGGCGCGGTGGCTCAAGCCTGTAATCCTAGCTCTCTGGGAGGCCGAGGTGGGCGGATCGTTTGAGCTCAGGAGTTCGAGACCAGCCTGAGCAAGAGCGAGACCCCATCTCTACTATAAA